>PVIH01002876.1:0-175478 GCA_004025045.1 Sigmodon hispidus
AAAATACACACATGCATGTGTGTATGTGTATACACTCATATACACACATACTATATATTTATTTTGAAGTAAGCATTTTACACATTATTACTTCCTATAGCTTATTAAACAGTATTACTGTTATGTCTTATTCTTTTCTTTCCTTCATTGCTATACTTTTCCTCCATATTAGTTAAAATCCCCCTCCTATTTCTCCTTTTACCCTTCATAGTACCTGTGTCTTATTATGGCTACTAAAGATTATTGTTTAGTTAGTCTACAATCATTTTTTTCTACATCATAATTTATATTAGTAAAAGTACTGGCGATATAACCCACGGTATAATGCAGCACCATAAACTATATACGTCAAGTGTCTTCTTACTATTCCCTAAGCTGTAATTGAGACTCTTTAGTAATGTAGCTCTTTATAAATTGCTCCAAGGGACTTAGAGAAGGTGTACCTGTCTTCTAGTCACGCCTCGTTCTGTAAGCAACTGCACTAAACACATAGTTATTCACTGCTAAATTGAGTGGTCTCATCTATTTGGTGAGTTGGAATCCTCTATTTTTAGCAATGAATAGGCATTTTATTAATTAATACTTCACTGTATCATATTTCTCAAGGACAGAATCAACAGGAACACATAATCAAAACTGCCAAGTTTGATTGCCCTCTTGAGGTAGGAATAGGCATCCTTTATTTGTAAAAGCTTTTCTTTGTTGGTGTTTTTCAGGAACAGAAAATTCCTCAGTGTTTTGATTTTATAAGTTAGAAGTTCACCTGGATGGAGTTTGCTCTGAGGGTATGGGTTTTCTTTATTCCACTTTGGATCAGGCTTTTCTTTAATCATTTCATCTTTCTCAGTAAAAACCTATGTTCCACCACTAAATTTCCGGGTGTTCTTTCTACTGAAACTGAACATTTTGTATTTCTTTTTGACATACATATTTTTTTTCATTGTAAACCTGCATCACTGCAATTTCTAATAATCACACAATAGAGACAATATTAGGCTGTCTCAAAATCTCTTCCATCAAGGAAATTAATCTCTGTTCTTCAATAAAGCTTCAGACAGAATTTTAGGACTACGGTAGAAAGCAGCAACATTCTTTCACAAATATTGTATGTATATTCTCAGTCAACTAGTCAATTTATTGCAAGACTGAAACACAAATTCTAGTTTGTATTTAATGAAAACTCAGAGCCAGACATTGAGGAAAACCTGGATTATCAGAAAGAGGAAGAGACCACAGTCAAGTCTCACCCAGCCAGCTTCTCAGGGTAAAAGCTATCTTCCAGAGTCCTCAGCCTGGCTTGTGGTTTCTATAGAATACCACACCATCTGCCAATGCCTGCCTTTATATCTTCTTTCCCTCATTGTTTCACTTCCAAGTTCAACTCTGTATCATATCTAGAGTTAAGATTAAAGGTGTGAGCTACTACTATTTGGTAGTTAGGCCTTGAACTCACAGAAACAAAGAACATCTGTCTCTGGAGTTATGGGATTAAAGGCAGAGGTCACCACTCTGGTGAGTTGTTGTTGGAAGTTACCACTTGTTGGAAGTTACCACTCTCTGACCCTCCTGGCTTGACTGTGGATGATCTGTTTTCTGATATTCAAGACTGGTTTTATTGAATACAAAATATATCACCACATACCCATTTGTGTCAAAAATAAAAAAGAAGGTTATAGCTAACATAAGCAAAACCATATACAATAGGCACTATAATTATATACAATATATAAACAATAATTACATGAGTAATGTCTAGTCTGTTAACAATTAACAAGGTCAAAGAAAATATTGCATTATTTAACCTATTTTGATGAGTCCAAAGAATTGTACCTAATTCATTTTATATCTAACTTTTACTATTAACTTAAAACTATATTTTGATGTTTCTTAAACTTACACACTTTAACATCTAAGTAAGGTTTTTGTTCCTAAAACTGTCACTAGAAAACTATAACTATCTCATCTGGAACTCCCTCAGAGACCCAAGAAGGAACTAATATTAACTAAGTAAACAGCATGGGTAAGCAAACAACTTCCAAAAAATATAAGAAAGAAAACAGCTGGCTCCTGGACAGTCACCCAAGCTTCTTCTGTATCATTAAAGAATCCATCTTCAGTTTCCAAGCCTAACATATTTGACAGACTTCTCTGTGAAGCAGGATATTTTCAAAGACCTTGCTACCTTGTCTTAGCAAGGTTTTGCAATTCTTTTTGTGTATGTGTCCTGCTTGTCCATTTTGACCATCATACTTTCAGCAGTCAAGAAAAGAGTACTTTCTTGCCCAGATCTTAACTTTTGTCACAAAGAAGGTCAATTCTATATGGAGTTTCTTTAATAGCCATAATATTCTCCGAAGTAGGTTAGTGCTACCAGGCACAAGTATCTTATTCTCATAAAAATGAGAGCCTATGTTGTTAAAATATCTTAAATGCATGCCCTATTCGATGAATCTTTTAAGTATTTGAAGAAGACATGTTCATCTAAAATATATCTGTTTGATGTTGAAAATACATCTAATTTAAGTTTGATTGTAATGTCTGACTACTAGTTTGCATTTCTTTATATCCTAATTAGTTTGTAATCATAATGTTCATGGACTAGCAATTTGCATTAAATTGTTAAATGAACTGTAATGTTTTAATACCTTGAACAAGGATATACATATATATTAGGAAATAAATCTCAATTTTATATCTATATGCACAATTTTATACAATATAATTTTGTTTCTTGCTGTTTAATTTTTGCATGTATTTATGCATTTCAAATATTCATATGCTTCAACAACTGCTATCCATTTTATACACTGCTTCTTCATTTGATAATGTTTTTAAATGTTGACATATATTTTGTCAATCACTTTTTCATTTATGCTCGTAAACTTTTTCAAATTTTGTTTATTTTTTTATTATGTCTTTAGCTGATCTTTTTCCTAGATAACAACGAGATGCCATCTTGTACTTTGTTCCTCATAGTTGCCCCATACACAACTAGAACAGAAAAGTATAGTAATACCCAGGTCTATAGTAGTTGGATTATAGCACATTGATTCTACTTAGGAAGTGTCAATCATCCATTGCCTGGAATTTCTGCTATTCATCACTCAACCAGTTTCAATATATGTTTGGGTGTTCTAGGTTATTTACAGAAAATAAAGGGATTTTTAAAAATGGTATTTGATATAGATTACATGTGATTACTTTGTGGTTATGCAGCTTTTTAAATGTCACTTACATTTCTTTTTTGTTTTTTGTTGTTGTTGTTGTTGTTGTTGCTGTTTTGGTTTTTTGTTTTGTTTTGTTTTGTTTTGTTTGGTGTTCTTACACAGATATTTTATTTTTCATATTCAGTAACAACAGTCCTCAAAAAGCTACAGTAAAATGTTTTGAAATACAAAGACTAATGATACCAGAACAGTGCTCTGTGAATTCTAGGACAATGTTCCTTGCTTGAAGCACACAGAAAGCATTGCCGGGATTCATAAAAACATAGGAAACTGCAGTTAGATCAAATGAAAATGCAGACTCAGAATGGCTCAGCATTAGCTGTGATGAGGAGAGTGGCTTGGCTGGAGGAGGGGGTTTGCCTTTCACTTTTTCCCCTTGTTGAGAGACTGTATTTAAAGTAAGATTCTAAGATTCTGGTGAAGATGGGACATTTGACATAGGACAGTTTTTAGCTTTGAAGGCAGCATGAAAGCATCTCCCAGAGACTTTGTAGCAACTAGAATCCTATTTGTTGCCTATTTCAACTCCATTTGGATATTCATCCCCCTCATTCAGTAGGTCATGGGGCCTTTCAATAGCACAAGACAAAAGTGGGGCTTGTAACCTTTTAGAAGGAGAAAAAAGACAAATCCTAAATCTAAATCCCTATTATATATGATAAACTCTAGTAAACAGGTCTGAACCCCAATTATGTATAGTACACTGTAGTAAGACACAAACATGTCTTATTTAAATGAAAATATTGCTTGATAATAGAAAAAATATAAAAGATGGCTTTAAATAATGCTTTAATTCAGGAAAATATTTAATTTGAAAAATTATTTTATTTCACATGTTGTATTTTTGTAGCTTCTTCAAATACATGCAATTCCCCACTCAATAATTATGGTCATAAAGGGAAAAAAATACTCCTAAAATCTGAATGCCAGTATCATATGTTCAAAGGTCCAAGTGTTTACATGTAAAATCTGGAAATGTAAAATAAGATTACTGTAATTTGACCAATACAAAAGGGAAAACACACACAAGACTTCCGCCATAGTTGAATTTTCTACTGAAAAGCTTTTCTGCAGCTTTAACATGGTGATACCTGGGCTCTGAGGTTTTCAGCGCTTGTGGGAACTGGGGAGGGATTTTTTGTGTTCTTCATAGTCAGCAAATGCAGAAGCGATATGTTCTGCCTGGAAAGAGAGAGGTCTGGGGTCCTCACTCATGGAGAAGGTGTTTGGAAGGCTCCCAAGATCAAGTCCTCTGCCCTTAAAATAGGCCTGAAGGCTTCTGAAAAAATGTTCTTTGTTCCTGGGGTTGCTCAGTGACTTCCACTTGTCTTTATTTCTCAGCATGGCTCCATGTATATGGCTGGTGAGGACCAGAGCAGCCCAGAGCAGCAGGAGGGGAGTTTGGACAGTATTCTATAAGGAAACTCAGTAAACATTCTTGTCTAGTTGGACTTTGAAGAATTTGTTTACATTGAGTGTATCAGGTAATTAGAGATTCATTTGTATTGTCTAACCAAATGTCAACACAACAGGTATCAGTCTAATACTGCCTTCACATAATAAACTTAGTGATGTCCCTTCCTTTCCCATATGTGGAGCACTTAAAGTAGAGGTGTAATATTTTACTTGAGAATTTTGTAAAATTTTGCAAATTTTTCCTGATCATTTGAAAGATTCAATAAGAATTTTATAGCAATAGCAAACATTGTGCACACGGTTCTAACTGTATAATAAAGGACACAATGTTCTAGTCAAGATGTCAATGACAAATTTTGACTATAGTTTTTATTTAGATATTTTTCAAAGTGCAAATCAGTAAAGAAGTTTCAGGTCTAAATGACTTGGTAGATCATTTCTATTAAATGGATATCTTTGTTTTTAATCCAGTTTTGTATATTTACAATTTTTGTTTTGAGACATATTTTTAGTGTATATTTTGTAATATCATATTACAGTAATTCAGCCAGTTAAATAACCAAAACTGACTCAATAAAAGTCAGTTCATAGCTGACAACAACATAAAAATAATTTAAATATACATAAAATACCTTTTCTGTTTATCTAGTTATTTTATGATGTGAAAACATTTCACCTACTAAAGATACCTACGGATATATATTTCATACTTATTAAAAGCAGAATATTAGGGGAGAAAGCACACAGTCAAATCCTAGGCAGACAGCTCAGATCCTTGAATACAAGGATAAACAGCTGAGAGTCAACACATACACCTTTAATCCCAGCACAGGGAAAGCTGGGTGGTGACCTACATCCTTTATCCTACAACTCCAGAAACAGGACTTCTGTTTCTGTGAGTTCAAGCCTACACACCTTTAACCCTAACCTGGATGGGATAGTGTAGGTAAGGGCTTGTAGAAACCCAGAGAGACAGAAGGGACTAGCAGAAGCAACAGACAGAAGCAAGGCTGAGGAAGTTGTAAGACACTTGGGTGAGAATTGATTGTGATGCTTCCTCTCTGTGATATTTTAGCCTTCCCCAATATTTGGCTCAAGTCTCCTTTGTGATACTACAGATACCTTCTTTCAATTTTGAATTTGTCAGACTCAAGGTAAACTATCAGATTAAATTTCAAAACAATGATTTTTTTTCTGTTTAGGTTCAATAAATAGGAAAGATTTTAGCAATGTACCTCTCTTGCCCAAAAATTAATGCAGATGAAAGTGCAAATATTCAGAATTTACAAATTAAATAGCTTCAGTGATATAATCACATTTCACTATTCAATTAGTCTTTAATTACATGATAATTTCTAGTGAAACAAAACCAAATTCTATTCACCTCAGAGAAGACAGTGATGTAAACTAAAACTATAATTCTATCTAATTATATCTTTCTTAACTGATGACTTTACTGGGGTAATTTAAGAAATATACATTTACAAGATCTTCAATCAATAAAAAAAGAACTCTGTATCTTTAAAAGTTTTTGAAATAGATCTCAGTTTCAGTTAGAAATCAGTTGATTGTACCCATTACTCCCATACCACAATTACATTATTAGTCACATTTTATTTGGAATGTTGTATAACATATATTGAGCACAAGTGAGAATGACAGTTAGCAACCTGCATTACACCTCCAAATGTTATAAATGCTCATCATAACTTCATTTTATTTTTAGCTTGATATTTTCCATATACTGTAACCAAAGTGCAACAGCTTCAGCAAGCTTTGGTATGGAACCAACAGCAAGAGACTTTATGACTTCCAGGACAGCAAATCATAATAGGAAGAGCCATCCTATGCCTATACTGAAATTTAATCCAATCACTTTATAGATTGGGACTATATATTTTCTGTCTATTAAGGATGCATTTTTAAAAGATTTTTAGCTGATACTATCATAGTTCTTTACTATTATATTCTAAGTTTTTAAACACAAAGGTCATTATTTTGAAATGCAAGTTTCTTTACATGTATTGTGTAAAATCTCTGAAGACTCACTGTCATAAATTCCAAATTCCCATTGGTCTTAGGATTCAGTATGTAAATGGACGTTAAATTTAACATCACAAAATTACCAAGTTCTAATAACAGAATTAACATAGCCTAACCTTTGTATGCATTGGTTTGTCAAGGAAACAATATTGAAAACAGTGACATAAATAACGGACAGGACATCAGATATCTGTAACTCACTGTTTCCATAGATAAACCTCCTCCTCATCCTGTAGTGCAGAATGCGTGTCTAAAAGTCTTTGAGAGCCTGGATTTTACTTCTCAGAATGACTCAGGGCTAGTGAGTTACAAGATTATTAACTTATTCACTAAACTTTCTGCTTGAATTGACTTCCTGGATCTTACAAGGTCCAAACCTACAAAATAGCAACCAACTCTGTTATCCATATGAGGCTGCTGAAAGTATTCAAGTTTAGATCAATACTCTATATGCCGATTATAATTAATTTTTTAAGGAGACTGTATATGCCCTATTCTGGAAGCATGATTATCTATACCTAAATTTTTTATTTGTCTATTTATATGTTTATCTATCTATTATTAATTCATTACCGGTATTTTTCCCCACTTACTCTTTTCACAAGATTTTGTCAGCTATTGATTGCACTTAAGCATAAACACAGCACTTGGCTTTATATCAACAGTTTTTTAACCATAGATATTTTGGCTTAACTACAATCTTGCCAGTTTCAGCCATTTAGAGAGACCATTCACTAGTTTTATTTAATAAATCCAGTCTCTATGCAACTTTAAAGTATTCAGATCTATCCAAATTTATCAAGCATTACAAAAAGTCATGTCCTACAATGGTGCTGAGCAAAACCACAAAATTTCCCAACCAACCTCGAGATTCCTAATGAATGTTTTCTCTTAACTGTTTTGTTATTGCAAATCTTATGCAATGGACATCACACACTGCCCCTCAAATTTTTAGTTCTCTCAGTAATTTTAGCTATTATTTTATGCCTTCAAGAACTTGTGGTTTATAGCAAGTTCAGCTGGTTATAGCCAAATTGTCCATAATAACAAATGTAAACTACACCAAGGATAATATCTATCCATCTATATAATCAGATTATGCAACCTTTGTCTCAACAGGAAAATAGTCATATTATTTATTGTATATACTATATACTAAAATACATTTTAATAGCCTCAGAATCATATCTCAGAAACACATGAGTAATAATTTGAAGAGTTCTTATTTTTTATTTTAATTTCAAAGTCTTTTCTTAATCAGGTAGTTCAGAGATATAGACTTCTATGATTATCATAGACATATCTGTATTAGACAATTATTAGGCCCTGTATGTATGACCTGAGTCATGGAATTTTCTTTCCCCTCTATTAAATATCAGTCATAAAGGATAGTCTATATCATTTACCTCTTGCCTCTTCCTTCACATTATATAATTTCTTTCATAAGTTTCACTTTTTTAGATACGAGAAAAAACTTTTATCAGAGCTTGTAAAAATCTCTTACTGCATTCTTCTTTTTCCTACATTTTCTACCAAAATCATAGAGTACTGTAAAGAAAAATTAATATATTTTTCCTCAAATGTGTGCACAAACTTATACTGGGAAGATAGTGGAGGCTTGGCTACATATCTTATTGCCCACAGTTTAAATAGCAAAACTGCTGTCAAGTCTTGCTTACAAACCCAGTTGACATGTGATATTTTATGGAATTGCCACGTAATCTGTGGTCTATGAACTATTTGGGGAGCAATATTTTACTCACATAGCTGACCACCTCACATCTCTACCATGATGCTGACCTTCTGACAACTTTTTGTATATCTGATCACCATGTATATCTGATCCATGTATATTATGGAACTACCATTATATCAAGAAGTCACACCATTACATATCATATTGGGTGTGTTATATAAATATTGTGCTTAACATATTTTTATTAATTGTATATTGCCACAAGGTTCTGTTGGTTTACCTGTGTCCCACTAAATCTTGCTTCTTTGGGTAACAGCTTGCAGCTTCTGTGTTCTTCTCCTTTATCACTGCTTGATTTTCCAACCTGCCTCCAAGCTGCCTTTCCTTAGAGGTCTGGACCTTGGGGCTAGGCTAGGTCACAAAATTCTGGCTCCAATATCGTGTTACCAAACATGTCAAACAGCATTATTCACTTCTTCATGTATATTTTTCATTACAAAAATAAGGCCCAGGCACTTATCATTTATCTCATATTGTGATCTCCATTGTGTGCACTTTCTAAATTTTCTATGGATAGAAATCCAATCATGAAAATTTCTTCTATAGATGTTAATTCAGTCACATTCCTTTTAATAGATATTTTGATATCATCTTGATGATTATATTTTTCTCATAATTACCAATGATTGCAACTTTCATACATACGCTGACAAAGAAATTAAAAGATAAAATAATAAGATTTTAGTTTTCCTCTAAGTATTTCTACTGTTCTATAATTTTCCAAAGCTATAAATTTCTGGGTGCTTCTTATCATTCACCTGAAGTATTTTGTATTGTAGTAATTTCAGGATTTGTTAGTTATCTGCAGTTCCTTATTTCATAGAACTGTATTTACTAATGTTTATCAAAACATGTAACAATAAAATTTCAACACTATTTCCCATTTTCTTCTAAGAAAAACAACCTTATCTTTCTTGCCATTAGGGCATAAAACTACTAATAGAGGATATTATTCAGTAGAATTTTTACTTGATTTGGCTTCACTAGAAGTAGCTTTGTTATCATGCAAAGAGCCTATGGCTGTGACAGTAGGGAATGCAATCAAAGCAAATCAAAGAGACAGGAGATGAGAACCAAGTAATCTTACCTGCCCTAGTAATTCAGTCTTTGTAATAGAGTCCATTCTTGTTATGCATAACAAGCTTAGCTACTACTCCCATGTATAAGATGGGCCAATGTTTAGAGGTTCCTATTCTACCAGTTGAAATATTTGAGAGGAAGATGCCCCTTAGGATTACTTACCCTCATGGCACCATCTAGCATGCTTTAAATATCAAGGATTCTTTTGCATAGTTTCTATTTGCTGTTCAAGCCACAGACTTCTATTTTCATTTGCTAGGGTACCAATGTCCACAATAAGGTAGCAGGTCATTCTTAATGACTCGCTTAATGAGACCCCATCTTGTCTTATTACAGTTTCAGGCACATATTAAAGTTGTTTATTACATTAATATAAAGTCAAAAAATTTGGTGTTCACTGTTAAGAGTTTTGTTTATTTCTGCATCAATCACTTACAACAGCCATGAAACTGTAGTTCAATATAAATCTTGCGTAAGTGAAGGCATATGCTGTCAATATTTAATTTTCTATCTTGTCTTCTTTCATATAAACAATTTGACTACAATTTCTTTTCTTCCTTTCTCCATAAACAAAGCCATTTTGTAATAATATATTTTCTATATTCATTTCAGACAATTTTAGTTTCTATGCATGAGAGAAAAAATGGTAATGCTTATCTTTCCTTGTCTGGCTAAATTTATATGATACAACAATTTCATTTCCACTTAATAATGTTTTGTCAAGTGTATATGCTATATATTTTAATATAGGAATTTTTTGAAACAATGCTAGACAAGTTTAACCTTTTATAACTATGAGTACTATTGAAGTATAAATTCATATTAATTTTTTGATTATATAGGTGAGTATCTCATTCTTTTTTATTTAAATATTGAGATAATACATGTGTATCTTGTGATATGGGTAGTTTAATATTTTGAAGAATCTTCACACTTTCATAGTGGCTTTACTAATTTAAATTCACACCAAGAATATTAAAGGATTTCATTTTTTTGACACACTTTCTAGCATTGTGATCTCTCTGATTTTTAAATAACAGCTATTCTAACTGGCTTGAGATAGAAGTTCAATTAAGTTTTGATTTGCATGTCTACTATGAATAAAGATATTACAAATTTTCTAAAATGTTCTGGTCATTTGTTCTTTTTGTAAAATACTCAATTCAGAGCATTGCTCCATGTATTTATTAAAATAATTGTTCTTTTGTTACTATGTTTGTGAGTTCTATATGTACTCTGCAAAGTAATGATGTATTCGATTGCTTATATTGCATCTCATTATGCTTGTCATTTATCTACTACTTGACTGTTTTATTTGTAGTGTTTTCTCATTTCTGATTTGTATTTTTTTTTTATTTTGTAATTGTATCTTTGGGAATTCTGTTTAGCATTTGTAGCTGTACCCTAAAAAAACTTTTTATTATCCTTTCAGATGTCACTTCTTCTATCGAGGGTGGTGATTTACTTAGTTAACATTGTATAAAGTGAAGACATTAATGTTTCAGTTGTTTGCATGTGATTATCCACACACCTAAGTACCATTCTAAAAGAAGTTGTATTTTTCACAGTTCATGCTTTCTGTACCTGTGTTGAGAACCAGAAGATGCTACATGTGTAATTCTTTTTTTAATTTTTAAAATTTTTATTTATATTTGTTATTTGGTGATTTTATATCATGTACTCCATCAAACTCAGTTATCAGAAATCTCAGATTCATGCCAACTCTTAGCATCTCCACATTTAGAAAACTGCCCACACATGCTGGTCATTTACTTACTGGAGCTTAATTAAACTCCCTGTGGCCAGACTCTTAAAGCAAACAAGTTTTTCCTTACCTACACTCGTGCCAGAGGCAATCAATGTAGAAATGAGACATTGAATGATTTACCTATGTTCTAGCCTTGAGATCTTGTGTACAATGATATCTCTCTCTTTTTATTTTTTTTAAGTCCACAAATGAGTGAGTACATCCCCTTCTTCTCTTCTGGGATTGTGAAAACTCACTCAGGAGGATATTCCCCACATCCTTCAATTTGCCTGCAAATTTTAGGATATCATTTTTTCTTACTGCTGAGAAAGTAAGTTCTTTTTACTACTACTCCATTGTGTAGATATGCCACAGCTTGTTAATCCATTCCTCCTCAGTTGATGGTCATCTAGGTTGTTTCCAGGTTCTTGATATTACAAATAATGTTGCTATGAATATAGTTAGCTAATGCTTTTGGGGTACAAACGTACACCTTTAGGGTATATGCCTACAAATGGTATTATTGGATCCTTGGAGAGATTGATTCCCAGTTTACTGAGAAATGACCATACTGCATTCCAAAGTGGCTGAACAAGTTTACACTCTCACTAACAATGGAGGAGTGTTACCCTTGTTCCACATCCTCTCCAGCATAGGCTGCCATCTGTGTTTTTAATCTTAGCCATTCTGACTGGAGTAAGGTGATATCTCAAAGTTGTTTTGTTTTGTATTTCTCTGATGGCTAAAAATGTACAGCACTTTTATATGTGCCTTTCAACCACTTTTAATCGTTTTGCTGAGAATTCCTTTTTTGGTTTTGAATCTTATTTTTTTAATGGGTTATTAAGTGTTTTGGCTCTAGATTCTTGAGTACTCTATATATTTTAGAGATCAATCCTCAGTAAAAATGTTCCCCATTCTGTAGGCTGTTGTTTTGTCTTATTGACTGTAGCCTTGGCTTTACAGAAGCTTCTCAGTTTCAGGAGGTCCTACTAATTGATTGCTGTTCTTAGTGTCTGTGCTACTGGTGTTATATTTAGGAAGTGGTCACCAGTGCCAATGCATTGGAGGGTATTTCCCACTTTCTTTTCTATCAAGTTCAGTGTAGCTGGGTTTATGTTGAGATCTTTAATCCACTTGGATTTAAGACTTGTATAAGGTGATAGGTTTGGATCTATTTGCATTTTTCTACACACTACCATCCAGTTATGCTGACACCATTTGTTAAATATACTATCTTTCTTCCATTGAATATTTTTGGTCTCTTTGTCAAAAATCAGGTGTTCATAGGTGTTTGAGTAATGCTGGGGACTTCAATATGATTCCATTGATCCACAAGTCTGTTTTTATGCCACTACCAAGCTGTTTTTATTACTGTAGCTCTATAGTTGAATTTGGGTATGGTGATGCATCCTGAAGTTCTTTTGTTGAGTAAAATTGTTTTGGCAATCCAGGCTTTCCTGTTATTCCAAATAAAATTGAGCACTGTTCTTTCAAGGTCTGTAAAAATCTGTGTTGGAATTTTAATGGGAATTGCAATGAATCTGTAGATTGCTTTTGGTAAGGTTGCCATTTTCACTATGCTGATCTACTTATCCAGGAACATGGGAGATCTTTCCATTTTCTTATATCCTCTTCAGTTTCTTTTCAAAAAGTTGTGATATTTCTTTCGTTATAGTTACTCCAAGGTATTTGATGCTATTTGCAGCTATTATAAAAGGTGATGTTTCCCTTGTTTCTTTTTATTTTTGGTATATAAGAGGGTCACTAATTTCTTTGAGTTAATCTTTTATCCTGATACATTCCTGAAAGTGTTTACCAACTATGGAAGTTCCTGGTAGAATTTGGTAGAATAGTAGATGTATACAATCATGTCATCTGCAAACAGACATAGTTTGACTTTTACTTTTCCAATTGTATCCCTTTAATCTCCTTTCGTTCTCTTATTGCTTTAGCTAAAGTTAGAGAATTATTTTGAATAAGTAAAGTGAGAGAGGACATCCTTGTCTAGCACCTGATTTTAGTGGCATTGCTTTGAGATTTTCCCCATTTAGTTTGATGTTGTCAATTGGCTTTTTGTAAATCACCTTTATTATATTTAGGTACTTTCCCTGTATTCCTCATCACTCCAGGACTTTTATCACAAAGGAGTGTTGGATTTGTCAAAGGCTTTTTCACCATCTAAGGAAATGATCATGTGGGCTTTTTTCTCTTCAATTTGTTTATATGATGGATGACATTTATAGTTTTCTATATATTGAACTATACCTGCATTTCTGGGATAAAGCCTACTTGATCATGGTGAATAACTTTTTTATATGTTGTTGGATTGGGTTTGCCAGTATTTTTGCATCAATATTCATGAGGAAAATTGGTCTGTAATTCTTTTTCTTTGTCGTGTCTTTGAGTGGCTTGGTTATCAGGGTTATTGTGGACTCATGAAAAGAGTTTGGCAATATTCTTCAGTTTTTATTGTATGGAAAAGTTTGAGGAGTATTGGTATTAGCTCGTCTTTGAATGTTTAGAAGAACCTCCACTGAAACCATATGAGCCTGGATTTTTTTTATATGGGAGCCTTTTAATGACAGTGTTATGGGATTGTTTAGGTCTTTAATGTGATCTTGATTTAATTTTGGTAAATAGTATCTGTCCAGAATGCTGTCCATTTCTTCTAGGTTTTACATTTTTTGTGGAGTTTAGATTTTCAAAGTATGACCTGATAATTCAATGGATTTCCTAGGAGTCTGTTGTTTTATCCCCCTTTACATTTCTGATTTTGTTGATTTGGATACTCTCTTTCTCTGCTTTTTGGTTAGTTTGGATAAGGGTTTATCTATCTTGTTGACTTTCTCAGAGAACCAACTCTGATTCATTGAAATTTTGTTTTGTTCCTTTTTTTCATTGTATTGATTTCAGCTGTAAGTTTGATTATTTCCTGCTGTCGATTTCGTCTAGGTGAGTTTACTTCTAATTGTTCTAAGATTTTCAGCTATGCTTATAATTTTCTTGGGTGGGATTTCTCTAGTCTTTATATGTATGCATTTAGTGCTATGAATTTTCCTCTTATGACTGCTTTCATTGTATCTCATAAGTTTGGATATATCGTGGATTCATTTTTTGTTAAATTCTAGGAAGTCTTTGGTTTCTTTCTTCCTTCACCCAGAGGTGGTTCAGTTGAGTGATGTTTAGTTTCCATGAGTGGTAGACTTTCTGTGATCCTTGATGTGTTGAACTCTAACTTTAGACCATGGTGATCTGAAATGGTACAAGGAGTTATACCCATCTTTTTGTACTTGTTGATATTTGCTTTATGACCTAGTATGTGGTCAATTTTAGAGAAAGTTCCATGGGATGCTGAAAAATATGTATATTCCTTTTTGTTTGGGTGGAAGGTTCAGTATATACCTACTAAGTCCATTTGGGTCATAACTTCTGCTAGATCTCTTATTTCTCTGTTGAGTTCCTGCCTGGTTGACCTATCCAAGGGTGAAAGTGGGGTATTGAAGTTTCCAACTATTAGTGTGTCAGGTTTGATATGAGGTTTAAGCTTTAGTACTGTTTCTTTTTCATATGTAGGTGCCCTTGTGTTGGGGGTATAGATGGTCAGTCTTGAAATTTCATCTGCCCATGCTGGAGAGGAGATGGGGAGATGTGGAGATGAGCAAGTGACTGGAGTGGTTGTGAGGGGGAAGAGACCTTGAACAAAGATATACACAGATAGAAAATGTGACTTTATAATAATAAAAAAGGAGAAAATAAAGACTAAAAGTGGAGACACTACAAAGAAGAAAGATAAACATTGTTCTCCCCAATTTTATGCTTGCTTTAGGGCTGAAGACATGTAATGTCTCCATCCTCCTTCACTAGTTGCCTAAGAAAAGCTGAGACCCTGGAGAGATGAGGTTGATCAGAGGTACAGCATCCCATTTGAGACACAGTGAGCTGTGGCTTTAGCAGGAACCCAGAGAAGGCATGAACATGTGAATGGGAGAGCTGCTGGAGAGAGCTCTGAGCAGGAAATGGGTTGCTGACCAGAATTAATACAACTCTCATAAGAGAAAAGAAAATGCCAATAAGACCCCATGCCCACTAGAACTCTGCACTCATCAATGTCAACTGAGTAAATTCCTTCTGAATCTTGATAACTCTCTCTGAGTCACCTAAAAATTAAAACTAAAATTAAAAAAAAACAGGAAATTTTGTCCTGGTAAATTTTTCCTGAGATGAACAAGTAGTGACCCTCCTGGATTCTTTTTATTGATTTTAGTTTAAACTCTATTTTGTTAGATACTAGAATGCCTACACCAACTTGTTTCTTAGGGCCATTGGACTGGAAAGTCTTTTCCCAAACCTTTACTCTGAGGCCCGTATCTGTCTTTAAAGTTGAGGTGCATTTCTTGTATGCAGCAGAAGGATGGTTTCTGTTTTTTGTATCCATCATGTTAAGGTGTGTCTGTTTATAGATGAATTGAATCCATTGATATTACTGGATATTAATGACCAATGATCAATATTTCCCATCATTTTTGGTAGTAACTTTTATTTTCTTTTTTTCTGGGGAGGAAGTTTCTTCTATGGACATATCAATTGTCTGTGATTATATGGGTGTTTCTGGTTTCATTAGGTTGGAGTTTTTCCTCTATGGCTTTTTGTAAAGTGGAATTTGTGGTTAGGTATTGTTGAAATCCGATTATGGCGTAAAACATCTTGTTTACCCTTTCTATGTTGATTAATAATTTTGCTTAGTACAGTAGTCTAGGTTGGCATCCATGCAGTTTTAGTGTCTGTATAATATCTTATCAGGAACTTCTTGCTTTCATTGTTTCCATTGAATAGTCGGGTACTTTTCTGATAGGTCTGCCTTTATAGTTGATTTGAGCATTTTCCTTTGCAGCTCTTAGTAGTTTTTCTTTGTTCTGTAGATTTAGCTGTGTTGTGGGCAGGCTGTGGTCTGCACCAAAGTGGAGTGGCTGCCTCAAGGTCCGGATTCAGAAAACATGACTCAACAGTCTCTGGCATACTCAGTGTTGGTCTTTACCATAAAATTCTATTGTCTAGCTGGACTAATTGTTTCTATATATATTTGAAGACCCTTTAATCTAATAAAGATAAGAATATCATTGATATTTCTATAAGGGCTATATTGAATCTTTTCAGTGCCTTGATTTTATGTTATCATAGTAAGATAAATTTTTCCAGTCAATGAATATAAAAAACCTGTCTGTGTCATCTTCAGTCTTTTCATAAGTCTTTTGTATTTTCGTTTAGAGAACTTTTGCTAGTTTTTTTTCTATGCATTTTGTTAAGCTTTAAAATAATTAATTTCATGATTTCATTGTCTATGAGAACATAGTTTATGGAACAGTTACTGGTTTTAGTACATTGATTTTTCTATTCTGTTAACTTGCTAAAATTTTATGCCAAAGACATTATCAATCTAATGAAAATTACTTTAAAAATCTATAAATATACAATTATGTAACTGTAAATAAAGATAATTGAACTTCCAATCCTGGCTTTAGCATATCCTTTATTTCTCAATATTTCCCAATTATTCTTGAAAAAAATTGTATGTGCACATCGAGTAGAGTGACAACCATAGATTTTTTTTTTCCAGGTTACAGTAAACTCAATTTCTGCCAGTTTAGTCTAATGATAGGTATGTATTTTGTTCAAACTTTATACTGTTGAAGTCCGTATAACATGCTCTTTACAAATATTGTTCACAACCTTTTTCATTAAATGATGTTAAATTTGTCAAAGTTCTTTTACCCATTTATGAGATGATACGAAGGTTTTGGTTTTGGTTTTATTTGGATATTTTTCATTAACTGCATTTTGATTTTTGCAATGAAAAAAGTTTGACCATGCTCTATAAAGTTTTTATCATATAGTTTAATGCAATTTGCATTTAGTTATAAAGCAATCCTTTAAGATTATGATCTATTATCAAGGAAATTAGTTGTTGGCTTATGCTTTTGGCCTTTCCATTCTAATTTTGGTTGCAGGCTAATCTAGAATTTTAAACTTTATTTTTGAAATAGTAACGTAATTGCATTTGCTTCTCTTTACCCAAACACTCTCATATACCCTTCCTTGATTTCTTCTAAATTAATAGCCTCTTTTGTCTTTCATTATTGTCCATATCTGTATGTCTATATATAGCTATATCTATATTTGCACATCTAAATATATCCCTAAATATAAACTGCTCAAACAATATAATGTTACTCATGTGTATTTTCAGAGTTAACTATTTGGTATTGTATAATAATTTGGTATGTTCTTCCCTAAGAAACACTGTTTCTCCCACTTTGAGCATTTTGCCAGTAGTTCTGTTTGTAGGATAGAGGCTTTGTATCTACCACTAATCAACTCTAGCATATCTATCAGTGTTGGTGAGATATTATGGGTGTAGTAACTGACAGTCTGGGAAGACACAATCATATTGGCTTTACAGATTAAGTTTAATATGACTCTCTAATAAAATAGTCACTATAGAAGTCTTACAAAGGTCTAATAAATTTTGTAAATTTATCTAGCACTGGAATTATTTTTGGTAAAGATGCTTTCTTGATATTTCTGTCACATTGACTCTTCTTACTCTATTAGAAATTTTTCCTCCTGATTAAATGCTGAAAGAAAATAATAACTGGAAATGTATCAAATTATAACAGGTATTCCAATTCACTATTTTTATAATTTCATTGAAAATATTTACTAATGGGAACATGGTTTCAGGAGTATTTGTAAAAAAAAAAATCTTCACTTTTTTGTTGCAACTAATTTATTTATTTTACTTTCTGATTTAGTGGTGAGAAAAAGTTTACCAATTTGGTTATCTTTGACACAAATGATTTTTTTCCTTCATTTCTCTCATTATTTTAAAAGTCTCTATTTCTTTAATTTTGTGTCTTATATATTTTAAATTAAAATTGTCACTTTTTGATAGATAAAAACTGTGATTTGTTAACTTATTGTCATATTTTCATGTGAATGTTTTCCATCTCATTGGTAAGATGCCTACAGTTCTGTTCAATAGGCAAAATTGATTTTCTTTCTTCTGTTTGTTTTTCATGGTCTGTGGCTCAAATCAAACGCAATTTTAAAGAAGCCAAACTACCATGTGGGAAAAACACATCACACAATCAAGTATCTTGATTTATCTTGACTGGCAGAAGATTACAGGGTTTGTAAATAGAATAATGAGTAGGTAGATCCTTAAAAAGTAAAGCATGGACCATCAGTAATCTACTAATGCAATGATAAATTTGCCTGGAGCTTCATTGTCTCCTCATCATAAATAAAGCAATATACAGTTGAGCCTTTTTTTTGGGGGGGGATGATTATCTTACAAAACTTATAACAATAACAAAGTAACTAGTGTTAGGATTATCTTATGATAATCAGGTGGGGGCATTTCTAGCATTCACAGTAAATAGCTGATAATTTTTTTCAAAGGGCTGAAATTACTGACAGCATTAGGGAGTTTGTAAGTCTGAAATACCAGTAGTCTATGCTTAGTACCCTTATTCTGTTGTAGCCAAAAGCTTCTGTTGTGCTTTCTAGTTGAAGTCACTTTTGAAATCATCTGACTAGTCAGAGTGGGAAAATCTGGAACATTAGTGCCTGCTTGTGCTCAAAGTTATATTCAAATTCTTATTTCCTTTTGCTGCATTTTTAAATATAGAGCAATATGTACCTCTTCAAAGATAATGGGAAGTTGTGCAAATTAAAACACACCAGCAGGCATCAAAATTTCAGTTTAGTGATAGACTAGCAAAAAAAAAAAAAAGAAAAAGAAAAGTTAACTGAAGCTAAGAAATTCACAGGTGCGTGTGTGTGTGTGTGTGTGTGTGTGTGTGTGTGTGTGTGTGTTTGTGTTGGTATTAAAAATATATACTGGATGAAATAACCCAGGGACCGAGAAAATATGCTGCATGTACTTATTTATGTACAACCCCAGTTCAAAGCTATAGTTGAACCAAGTGTTCCTTTTGGAAGGTTAGAAGTCTAGAAAGAGGATATTGAATGAGATACCCACAAAGAAGGCATAATAGAAGTCGGTAATATAATGTAATATTTCTGTTTTTTCCTATGTTCTCAGAAAGAAAATTGCCACTACCACAGCATGAGATAGTTCAGCTTTTCATGAATTCCCTTGAAGTTCAGTTTTGTACAAGTGAGTGCTTATATAACCCCTTAATAAATATTAATCCTTTCATATAATCAATTGCCAGGGAATAATTCCTACACTATAAAGTAGGTAATGTAAGTAGGAAGGGGAAATACTTGCATTGAACACATTAAAACAAAAAGATAACATAGAAATCAGGAAAATGTAGGGGCAGTGGAGATAGTTAATCACATAAAAGAAAAGTGAAAGGCCAGAAATAAGCCACATTGGAAACTTGGGATCTCCTGCCCTTGCTGGGAAGGAGATAAAGTAATGGGAAGAAGAAAGAGTGACTGGAAGGGGCAGGAGGGGGAAGAGAGATTGAACAAGGGGATACATGAATAAAAAATATGACTATTCATAATAAAATAATAACAATAATTAATAAATAATTTATTTAAATGTTAAAAATATTGGAAAGAAGATAACCTTCATGGCTGAACAAAACTCATCCTAGAAGAAATAGGCTCTTAAATAAAAACTCTAGAACCAAAAGCATACATATTATTGGTCATGGAGGCACTAAAATTTGTCCATACAATTCTATGATATTCTTTGTGGTGTCTGACAATAAGCAGGTAATAAGACCTTTTGACAAAGACTTGGAGGATATAGAGAAACGAGCAGGAATTGAGCCATAAGCTTCCTCAGTACCTTAGAATTTCACAGTAGTGGAAGGTGCTATGTAGACTGCTGGGGAAGAGAGAGCATCAAGTTTCATCCAGCTGAGAACACTACCAACTGTTAAACACAGTACTAGAATGTGTTGTGTTGACTGCTGGGGAGGAGAAAACATCAGTAGTTTTACCCACTGTGAAACTCATTGACTATTAGAACACGCTGACAGTCAAGTACTCATTTTGCTATACTTTTTGTGCGTTACTGTTATATGGGAATACTCAACTACTCTTTTCTTGGATTTGGCTACCATTACTGTTCCACAAGAGCAAGGAATACATTATTGATATTGTAAACCACATTAAACCTCATGGAAAGAAAGTCATAGGCTTTAGGGGAAGATTAAATTTCACTGCTTATCTAAGTTTATTTAGTTTCAATTTTTCTTCACAATAGTTGTGAATGTATTTACTCACAGGCAATTGCCACTCACAGGAAACAGCCTTAATTAGAGAAGTCTGTTTCTAGTTAGCTGAAGGGAGTGCAGAGATTTACGGGCGTACAAGGTACTGAAAATAAGTGACTTGAAACTTTGAATACTCAGCCTTAACAAAGATAGGTGCTCCAAGGCTAACAATAACCATGAAGTTGATTCAGAAGACATGTAAGGACTGGAATACAGGGTGAAAGGTGGCAAAGTGTCATATTCTGAGCAAAACATCAGTCATTGGAATCATGAATGCACCAGAGTGAGCCTTTAAATCCACCATAGATGGTTAAGGAGTTCATGCTCCTGACTCACACTGCTGAACTACTTTATAAAGGTTGAAAGAAAGTATAAATTATTGTCTTTATTCACTTCTATACCTACTGATGATCCAACAAATTACTAATGCAGTAGTCACATATGGCCCTGGTCAAACTAAATGAGCCACAAACCAAACTGAAGGTCCCCAGTCCAAAGAAAGGAAGTGGTAACAAGTGGATGGAAAGAAGTGGAAAAGCAATAAGAGCTCACACAAGAAAAGAGTAACCAGAATAGATTATGTCCAAGTATAAAGGTAACAAAGAACTAAATTAATTGACAGGAAATGATAAGTTTAATCTTCCACACTTGGTGACATAGACTTTGTAACATGGTTCTGACTTCTGTTCAGAAATTTGGTTAGGCCTTGAATTTTATCATTTCTATATTTTGATCATTGTTTGGGGCAATTTATTTTTGTACTTTACACTTTTCTGTTTAAAGAAGTATGTATCATCACCACAATGTATTACCTTATTTTGAATTTCAGTACACACAACCACCATAACAGTGGGTTTAGACAATGTAATGGAAAAGATACACTTCCAATAGATATTTTAAATGCCCAGTACTTACTCTGAAAATGCAAGTTCTAATTTTTTAGACCTTAGAAAAAAGAGAAGACCTTAAGGTAATATCAAATTGTCATCATACCTGATAAGTCTTAATCAATATAGTTTGCCGATCTACATAACCACTTTGTTTGGGTTCCAATTATTTACTGTATATGTGAATAATTATTGCAGTTTTATTTTCTCCAGATTATTTTTCAAAAAAATGTTATTCTGATAGAAGTATTGATGAGAGAACAATTCAAATTATTTATTTTTTCATCAAAAACAATTTTAAATGGATATTAATAGTTTTTTTAAGTGATGTGAGATTTTACACAACTTTGCACTAACAATCTGTAAAAAGGAAATATTCAGAAGATGTTTTTTTTTTAAAAAAATCCAAATATAATTAGACACAAATAATGTACCTAATATTTCCTTTCAGGAAGAGAAACCAAATATTCTTTTTTATTTTTTATTGTGAAGAAAGTCATATTTTTTATCCATGTATATCCTTGTTCAAGCTCCCTTCCCCTTCCCACACCTTCCAGTCAGTCTCTCTTCTCCACATTAATTTATATCCTCCCCAGCAAGGGCAGTAAGTCCCAATGTCCCAATGTGGCTTAGTTCAGAATCCACTCCTGGTAGATCCAGTTTACTCACCCCAACATCAAGACTGGGTCAGATGTTCCTCTGGAGAGAGTGGGATCCAAGGTGCTGGTATAAGGGATTTCAGATCCCAAGCTGTTCAGTGGTTGTGTTTTGCAATTTGGACATGCTGTGCTTTTTGCTTTTTGGTTTAGTATCCTCTAATGAGTAAGTACATCCCCTGCTTATTTTTCTGGGTTTGAGTTACCACACTCAGGTGGATATTCTCCAAATTTTACGATATCATTTTTTCTTACTGCCGAGTAGTATTCCGTTGTGTAGATGTACCACACTTTGCTAACCCATTATTCAGCTGAGGGGCATCTAGGTTGTCTCCAGGTTCTTGCTATTATGAATAATGCTACTATGAACATAGTTGAACTAATGCTTTGGGGGTGCAAATATGCATGTTTAGGGTATACGCCCAGTAGTGGTATTGCTGGATCCTTTGGGAGATGGATTACCAGTTTTTTGAGAAACTGCCATATTGCATTCCAGAGTGGCTGAACAAGCTCATACTCCCACCAACAATGGAGGAGTGTTCCCCTTGCTCCACAACATCTCCAACATAGGCTGTCATCTGTGTCTTTTATCTTAGCCAATCTGACAGGTGTAAGGTCATACTTCAAAGTGGTTTTGATTTGTATTTTTCTTTTTTTTTCTTTTGTCTGTATAGTGAGGCATTTTTCTTCTTCTTCTTCTTCTTCTTCTTCTTCTTATTATTATTATTATTATTATTATTATTATTAACAAAGAAGTCACGCTTTCTATCCCTGTATATCATTATTCAAGGTCCCTTCCCCCTCCTGCCACATCAGATCATTTTTTCTTCTCCACACCAGTGACATAGACACTAAGACCAACAATCAATAAGTGGGATCTCCTGAAGCTAAGAAGCTTCTGTAAAGCCAAGGACACTGTCTACAGGACAAAACGACAGCCTACAAAATGAGAAAAGATTTTTCACCAACCCTACAAGTGATAGAGGACTGATCTCTAAGATATATAAAGAGCTCAAGATTCTAGAGCCCAAAACTTGGATAACACAATTAAAAAATGGGATTCAGATCTAAAAAGGGAATTCTCAGCAGAGGAATTACGAATGGCTGAAAGTCACCTGAAAAAGTGCTCATTATCTTTAGCCATCAGAGAAATGCAAATCAAAACAACTTTGAGATACCACCTGACACCTGTTAGATTGGCTAAGATAAAAGGCACAGATGACAGCCTATGTTGGAGAGGATGCGGAGCAAGGGGAACACTCCTCCATTATTGGTGGGAGTGTAAGCTTGTTCAGCCACTCTGGAAGGTAGTATGGTGGTTTCTCAGAAAATTGAGAATCAATCTCCCCAAGGACCCAGCAATATCACTTCTGGGTGTATACCCTAATGATGCACAGTCACACTCCAAAGGTATTAGCTCAACTATGTTCATAGCAGCATTATATGTAATAGCAAGAACCTGGAAACAACCTAGATGTCCCTCAACTGAAGAATGGATTAACAAACTGTGGTACATCTACACAATGGAGCACTACTCAGCAATAAGAAAAAATCATATCCTAAGATTTGTAATTTTTTGATGGTCAAAGATGTTGAGCACTTTTTCAAGTACGTTTCAGCCAGTTGTAATTCTTCTGCTGAGAATTCCCATTTTAGTTTTGAACCCCATTTTTTGATTGGTTCTTCAAGGTTTTGGGGTCTAGATTCTTGAGTTCTCTATCTATTTTAGAATTCAGTCCTCTATCACTTGTAGGGTTGGTGAAAATCTTTTCCCATTGTGTAGGCTGTTGTTTTGTCCTATTGACTGTGTCAGTAGTTTTACAGAACATTGTCAGTTTCAGGAGATCCCATGTATTGATTGTTGATCTTAATGTCTGTGCCACTGATGTTATATTTAGGAAGTGGTCGCCTGTGCCAATTTGTTGGAGGGTATTTCCCACTTTCTTTTCTATCATATTCAGTGTGTCTGGGTTTATGTTGAGGTCTTTGATCCACTTGGATTTGAGTTTTGTGCAGGGTAATAGGCTTGGATCTATTTGTATTTTTCTATACACTACCAGCCCGCTCTGCCAACATAATTTGTTAAAAAATACTATCTTTTCTTCATTGAATATTTTGGGCCTCCTTATCAAAGATCAAGTGTTCATATGTTTAACAACATATGTAAATATAAAGCAAAATATCCTGGAAAGATTATTATTTAGATACACTAGTTTTTAAACTTAATTGTAGTTTTAAAAACCCTAACCTTAAACCCTAGAGGAACACCTGACTCAGTCTTGATGTTGGGGGCAGAAAACTGGATTTGCCAGGAGTGGGGGCTGAATTAAGCAATACTGGGACCTCAAGACCTTGGAATCACCTGCCCATGGGGGGATGGGAAGATGTGGAGAAGAAAGAATGACTTGATTTGGTGGGAGGTGGAAGGGACCTTGATTAAGGATGTACAGGGATAGAAAATGTGACTTCTTTATTCATAATAAAAAAAGAAAAAAAGAAACTACATAAAAAATAAAAACCTCATAATGTATAAATATGTCTTTGTAACTCATGTCATATATCATATATATAAAACTTCAAATTTCTATACACTATAAAACACTAAATAATAGCTACAATATATCAAACCATGTCAGAGTCTATTAAAATGTTTATGGCTACAGCTTGTCAGTAATTCACACAGAAAACAGAAGCTGTAATTATCTAGTTTGACAGCAAGATAGACTATATGTGTTTGCCTATCTTAAGATTGTTTTTGGAGTACTGCTTGATAATATCTGAGCAATTACTGTCTTCCCATAAACAGCCCCCCAAAGACTTATATGTAATATGTCTTTTATTTTAGTGAGAGAAAATCAGAGAAATAATAGATATCTGCAGATATACTTGACTTCAAAACTAGCTTGTAAGTTTTAGTCAAGCACTGTACTCAATTTAGTTTCAAATGAGAGAACATGCTTGTCTGGAGTTCAGGGCAGGAAAGCAACTTGTGAAAGTGACTTCTGTCACAACATGACTTTCCTTCATTAGCAATATGGAGGGTGGATGACAGCCAGATGCCCAACATCTGCTAGCTTCTGTGATGACATGAGATGACACAGGGTTGACAGGTAGAATAAATAAAGTATTTTAAGAATAAACTGAGTTGAAGAATGTCTTATGTGAGAAAATTTAGAAATCAATGCAATACTAACTTACAGCCAAGATTTTTTTTTAAGAATCATCCAACTACAGAAGAACATATGACTATTCTTGGTTTCAGTAGGATATGTAAATCTGAGATAGCATGTGTTTGAAGTTCTTGGCTATTTAACTATTATTAAATTACATTGCCTACATATGTTTTTATTTGAATGTCTAAAAAAATCCTTAATTTGTGAGAGTATTTTGTTTAACTTTTTAAGTGTGTTCTCTCTCTATTGAAGCAAATAAATAACAGCTACTCAAATTTGAGTAAGACAATACACAGAATAGTCTGAAAACATGTAAGAGCTGTAGTCTTCCAGTATTTGCATGATTCATCTTGTCAATAATAAGGCTGTTACCTTTATCTTAAAGTTTCAGTTTTGTGTGAATGCATTACCTCTTCTGGAAAATGGGCATCCACAGCCTAGGACACCATTACAGGTTTACAGATGTGAGAGTCTGCTTTTAGTTATCTTCTGTGGTGCTCTTTATTGCCAATTACTACTTTGTTTCCTCAGAATTTAGATATGAAGGATGGGGTTCTGAAACTGAAGAAAAGCCAGTCCATCCTTCTCTTAAGCATGCTCAATCTTTCCTACTAATAGTATTAAATAAATTTATTCTACCATTTCCTATCTAGTTGTTAATAAAAAGCCATAATAATATCTAAATCCATAAAAGAATATCAAAACTAATCAGATAATTTCATTTTTATTTTATTTTGCTGAAGAAGTCTATTAGCAAAGAATATAGAATAATCAATATAAAAAATAAACTCATGGGCTTAGTCATAGGTTATATTTTTTCCATCTGTCGAAAATGAAACTAGGAGAATGTAATCTGGTTCAATGTTTCAATTAATGCAAACTACTTTAGAAAGTAGGGTTCTCTCTATATATATCTTCTATTACTTTGTCACTGTTTCTTTAACCACTTCTATGCATGGCAAAGCACTACTTCCCTTCAATAATGACTTTGATGATGGGTTCAAGTTGACAATATGTATTAATTGGAAACTCATAGCATAGTGTCTGCTAGTTCGCAGATAAGAATATAAATCTGTATTTTGGCACATACTGTGTTTCACTGTAGGATAAAAAGAAGAAATGTTGCTGAATCTTTCTGATAGCATTCAAATCTTCACAGTAGCATTGTTAAGAAATAGCCTCTACTTTTTAAAAAGAATTTTATTCTGCAATGTGTTAGATTAAATACATACTTGAAATAAACCTTATTTATACTGCTGAAATATTGTCACTTTCTTTCCTATGCAATATTGCCTTTCTAACTTATCATCATGAATACATTATCTCAAAAGTCTGTGCACTACACAATGGTAACAACCATAACCTTACATACTCAGACTTTGGGATTGTAATATAGGTATTGTTAACCTTAATTTGTTTCAATACCAAACAAAATTATATAATGTAGTGTGTGTATTACTTTTTGTCAGTTGTCTATGTATTGAAGAATAGAAAGTAGAAAGTAACATTTAATTTCAATGAACTATGCCTTGTAGAAATTAAATAAAATTTATTGTAAGAAAAAGTGTGTTTTCTTTGTAATTTTATAATTATTTTAGAATTATTTTTATTTCAATTTATAAGTCAAGTAAAAATTGTGTGTTTAGAGATAATAATGATTCGGGCACCTGGAGTTACTGGTCCTGACATAATATTACAAAGTCTGAAGATCACTTCCATTCCTATGAAAATATTTAAAATTAGGTCATATAAATAAATAACTAATATATGTATGTTATAAACAAAAATGTTGAATTCATTAAAGTTATAACATTTTCAATTTTTTTTAATACCATAAAATAAGATTTTCATACGGAGGAGCCTTAAATTTGAAGTAGATTCAGTCCTCCTGAATGAAAATCTGTTTTGGGGATTAATACACATGTATATCACTCAGATTTTATGAGGGATGAATACATATCTATAGATCAGAGAAATCTAAATGAAAGTATTTTCATAAATCAGGTATTTCTCACAGATATTCCAATGTTATCTACCAAACAAGTTATAAAAATTTTACTATGCAATTTACTAAATATGCATATATAGAACAGTGAAATTAATCACACTCAGAAGTCTATAAATCTCAGTCTCCTTTTATCAGTTATTATAGCTATTTTGAATCCATGGTGTTTCTTAAAAGATTTTACATTTTCACTATCAAATATACTTTTAATGAACTCATGAAGCTGAAAAAATTTCTTAAAGCTTCATTTCCTTCTTATCACATGATATTTATCCTTTCTACATTTGTATTTTGACTGATATCTTCCACATCTACTTTTTTCTTTGCTCTGGGCTTTTCTACCTTATGTTTCTGTGAGGATTATCACTTAAGATCCCACCTGTCAGCATGGTCCTGCTTCTGTGTCACACTTTGTTGGGCTGATCTACATAAACAATATCATTCATGTTAACCAGGGAGAAGAATCTTTCTCTGTGTGTTTTCTTAAATCAAGTCACAATTATCCAAGTTAATATTCTTATTTGTGTTGTTTGAAAAATACACAGACATATCCATCATGGTTCCAAAAATGATAGCTGACATTTTGCTTACATATTTTGCTGTTTTGTGACGTTAGTGTATTTTTTAAAAAGTTTGTTTTCCTCAGTGCATGCATCAGATAAAATGAGGTAACAAATGATATGAAAGAGCCATATATTTGAATAGTATTTTTCTGCCTAACACCAGAATGCAACTACAAATTATACAGCAGTGTGAATTGTGAATATGTGTGTGTGTTTCTGTTTTGTTTTAAGCTATGAACTATTTAGAATGAGTTAATGAAATTTCATAATCTCATCTTCTAAAGTTTCATGTGTCTGATTAGTCTCTTTATATAACTGCCAGTAAGGACACAAAGTGAATTGCTTTTTTTTAATGTAATGGATGGATCTCTGTAATAGACTTTCATGTTCTTACTTATGTTCATATAATTTCTGTAATTACTAAAATTCTCAGATATTTTAGAAATTTTGAAGTGTAATATACTGTTTTATCTTCAATTTGTCTTCTTTATTGAATGGAAAACTTAGAAAGGTAAAAATATGCACATTATCCCAAGGAGGCCAAAAAGTTCTCCGTGTGTTAGGTCCTAATCCTACACAGAACATAGACTTATGAGAGTTGTCTTAAAATTTGTAACAATCCTTGGGTTAGTAAATGTTAGTGATCACACTGAGGGGACTGACTGACCGAAGTGAATTACAGAGCTGGACTCAGCAGCAGTGGTGTTCTCATGTTTTTGTTTTTGGTTTTTTTTTTTTTTTTTTTATGAAGTCACATTGCATGTTCCTTCTGTTGATCTAAAACTGGTTTGAATGAGTTGATGATCTGGCTGTAGGGTTAATTGTCTGTCTGCAATGTGCAGAAAGTTATTGCTTTGGTCATCTAGCACTGTGATTGTTGCCATTTGAGTACTAAATTTTTGACACTTATTTTTCTCCAAGGAAGTAATTGCATTCATATTTGATATATTTGACATGTGAACAAAAATGGAACAAAACAGCAGAGTAATGAGAAACCAAGCTTAAGTTAATTGCGGTATTGTACATAATTTGTATATATAAATTCTGTCTCAGTGTACAATTTGATATGAGCCAAGCTGCAATAAATCTAATGTAGGACTATCATAGAAAACATCACCCTATTTTATCAATTTATTTACTGTAAATATGCCTGTATTGAAAACGAACAAAATTTGTAGAACTTCAGCTAATTATTTAAATGTGTAAATAACCTTATTAAATACATATAAAACTATTTATTCATAAAGTACATTATTTAGGAAGAGATAAGCTAATCATTAATTTCATTTTCAAAATTTTGATGTAAAAACAAGCAGGTGGTTATGAACATTTGATCTCAAAATTCACATTTGATATGACTAGCTTTTTTAAAAACTCATTGGTATCTCTGGACATATAGAGACTTTGATATATTATTTGTGAATTCTGTAATATCCATAATAATTTCCTCCCATTACATTGGCAGTTAAGTTCTGTATTGCAAATGCATGAGTAATTAAATGCAAATTGTATCAAATTAGTTTTAACCTGGATTGCTATGTGTCATGACTTCTAACAGGCTGCCTAATGTTTCACAACCCTTAATTTGAAAATATTCTGTGGATGTACTAAATTATATAAAATATAAGCAAAGATTTTTTTTCTAAGCATGTTTCATTGTAATATAACTATGCCTTTAATTTAAAAATATTGAAGAAAATCAATTAGTAAGGCAAATTCAAATTCAATCTTGGACCTGCAAAGCTAGTAAACTTTTAAATATTCTCTGAGAAACATAGCCAAACAAAGCAAACAAGATGAAACAAATGGTTAGTATTAGTTTAAAGACAATAAATTTTGATGCTATCTTTTATTGTGAACTAGACTAAAAATCTACCTGTGCATATATTTGACTTTTCAATTGCAGAAAGTTTTCAATGAAGTAGAAAAACAAACTGAACACTGAATGTTGACACACTGTCTCACGGGTTTAGGTCCTAGAATGAACACACAGGAGACATCTATTTGATCATTTATACTGATTGCTTTATGTTCATGACTGGAGGCACAAAGTGACTCTCCCTATTCACATTCCCAACCCTGCTGTAATCACTTCTTTGACATGGTAGGCTATACACTAATATCAAAAATAAACATATCCTGATATCACTCACCCAGGTTTTTGTGAGTAGCTAAGTGCCAAGTAACAATTGTGTTAATCAAATTGATGATAACTACTAGAATACTTGCAAACAATAAAAACAATTTATGTTGACCTTATTATCTATCTATTTCTGGTCCAAATTTTTATTAAAAACTCAATTTATGTTAATTTGGCATATAATATTAAATTAAAACCAATAACATATTATAATTTTTATTACTGAACTATGTTTTGGTAAATTGAGTTGTGTCATACATCTGAGTGAAAATAAAATGTAAAATGTAAAAATAAGTGGTTAAAACATATTGCACTGATGATTTATATATTTTTTAAAAAATAATATGCATAGATAATATCTTACAATTAACATATTTTAGATATATTACAAGATGTTGACAGTAGCAATTTGTTATCATTTTTGTAAATGAATTTGTACCCTCTGAAATGTCTTACATACTCGTAAGAATGACTTATATGTTAAAACATAAGAAAAATGACAAATATAAAACATTTTCTATCAGAATATTTTTTTCAGGATGTACTGAGTCCATTTCTACTTGTGTTTATCTTTGTCAGACTAATTAAAACATGTAGTGCAATATGCTGCAGTAGTATTAGATTCTTTAATAATGTATTCCTTTAAACAAAGAGAGAAAAACTAGAGAGAATTCATTTATTCTCCTGGTAATTGTAAAATCACAGAGTAAAACAACAGAATAAAAGGCAAAATACATTAATGTAGTGATATTGCATGAGAAAATGGTAACAAATTAAAGTGTACTAGGAAATTTAAGGCCTTAATTTATAATCCAAATCTAATGTTATAGAGTAAAAATAATTGTCTTGATCACAGTTGGATAGCTTCAGATTGTGCAGACTCCATGTCCAGAGCATAGTAAAAGATAGACATCTTCAGACCATGCAGACCTGTGTTTAGAGCAAAATATGAGAACAGAGTAAGAGATTGAGCAGACTCCCTGCACAGAGAAGAGTAAGAGATCATGCAGACCCCATGTCCTGAGCAGACTGTAGACACACAATCCCTGGACCCACAACTGACTAAGAACTGACTAAGAGCTGATTAAGATTGAACCAATGAAGCAATGGACAGATGCCAGTGTAAGAATACAAATAACAATATAAAGAACAAGGCACCACCAGAAGAAACTGATGGATCTATATCACCAAGATCTAAACAGAACAATGAAGAGGAAACAGAAGGAAACAATATTAAAAATACCTTTATAAAATTATAGAAGCCTTAAAAGAGAACATAAATTTTTTGAAGAAAATACAAATAAAAAATTGGAAGAGATTAACAAATCCTTAAAAGAAAACCAAGAAAGAAAAACTAAAAAATGAAAGAAACATTTCAGTAATTAAAATAGAAGCAATAAAGAAGGCACAAAGCAAGGCAGGGGGTAAAAAATCTGAAGAAATGAACTGAAACTACAGATACAAGAACAACCAACAGAATTCAAGAGATGGAAGAGAGAATTTATGGTGTGGAAGAATCCAGTGAAAATAGATACATCAGTCCAAAAAAAAATCTAAAATCAAAAAAGCCATAACATAAAATGCTTAGGAAATTTGGGACACCATGAAAACAACAAACCCGAGAATAAAATTAATAGAAGCAGAAGAATACTAGCTCAAAGGCACAGATAATATATTAAATAAAATAATAGAATAAAAGTGTTCCAACCTAAAGAAGGAAACAACTATAAAGATAAATGCAGCTTACAGAACAACAAATAGATTAGAACCCCCCAAAAAAGTCTGCTTGTCATAAAACAATCAAGCCTCAAAACATACAGAACAAAGAAAAAATATTAAGAGTTGTAAAGGAAAAGGGCCAACTTACCTATAAAGACAGACCCATCAGAATAACACCAAACTATTCAATGAAAAAAATTAAAAGCAAGAAAGTCCAGGTCAAAAGTTATATAGACACTAAAATAGCATGGCAGCCAACATAGACTACTATACCCAGCAAAATTATTCATTACCATAGATGGAGTAAACAAGAAATTTCATGACAAAATCAGATTTAAACAATATCTATCCACAAATCCCACCCTCTATAGAGGATAAGAGAAAAAAACCCAACCTAAGGAACCCAGATACACCCATGAAACAATAAAAATTGATAATACCACAAAAAAAGCCCAAAGATAGGAGATACAAACAAGCGACCACCAAAAATAACAGGAAATAACAATCAGTGGTCATTAATATCCCTTAATATCAATAGACTTAATTCATCTATAAAAAGAAACACAACACAATGGATACAAAAACAGAAGCTATCCTTCTGCTGCATACAAGAAACACACCTCAATATCAAAGATAGACACAGGCTCAGGTAAAGTGTTGGAAAAAGATTTTCTAATTAAATGGCCACAAGAAATAAGCTGGTGTTGCAATTCTAATATCTAACAAAGTAGACTTCAAAGTAAAATCAATCAAAAGAGACCAGGACGGACATTACTTGTTCAATTCAGGAAAAATAAATCAAGATGAGATTTCAATCCTGAATATTTATGACCCTAATGTAAAGGCACATACATATGTATAAGAAACAATAATAAGTTTAACCCTACATCAAATGTCACACTCTAATAGTGGGAGACTTCAATATCCCACTTTCACCTGTGGATAAGTCAACCAGACAGTGACGCAACAGGGAAATAAGGGATCTAACAGAGTTTATGATGCAAATGAACTTAATAAATATTTACAGAAGCTTCTACCCAAACACAAAGGAATATACATATTTCTCAACACCCCATAGAACTTTCTATAAAATTGACCATATACTTGGTCATAAAGCAAATGTGAATAGGTTACAAAAAAATAGAAATAAAACCTTGTGTCATATCATGTGACCATAGTCTAAAGTTAGATTTCAATAACACAAATCAAAGAAAGTGTACAAACTCATGGAAACTGAACATCTCTAAAATGAACCACTTCTGGGTCAAGCAAGAAGTTAAGAAAGAAATCCAAGACTTTTTAGTAATAAAACAGCCTGGTACTGGCATAAAAACAGATCTATAGATTAATGGAATTGACTAAAGACCATGACATTAACCCACACACGTATGAACATTGTATTTTGGCAAAGAGGCCAAAGATATCTAATGGAAAAAAGATAGTATCTTTAACAAATTGTGTTGTCATAACTGGATGGTAGTGTGTAGAAAAATACAATCAAGGAATTAAGCCCTCTAGGATAGGCAACTGTCCACAGACATGGGCAATATGTTGAGCCTCACGGGGATGATTCTGAGTGTATTTCTTTGCATGGATTGGAACCTTGGAGCCCATTCTCTCCAGAGGAACACCTAACCAGTCTTGATATTAGGATGAAGAAATGAGACTTGCCTGGAGTGGATGCTGTGCTAATCCAACTTGGGATCTCTTGCCCTTTCTGTGGAGAGAATCGGGGGATGGGTAGGAGGGGGGCTGAAGGCTGAATGGGAGGGGTCAGGATGGGGAAGGGAGTTGGAATAAGCGGATACATGGCTTAAAAAAGACTTTATTCTTTAAAAATAAATAAATAAAAACAATATTGTAAAATCGAAAAAAAAAAAACCCAAAAAATCATTCTCTTACCCTCAATAATACTGCATCTACAGGTACCATTTTTATATTTTTTAGCAACAAATAGGCCTGAGAAATTTGACTTTGGCACCGACAAATATGCAATGAAATAAAATTACTTATACTGGACTTCTTAACATATTTTCTTATTATATCATTTATTGATTTGAAAGACTGGTGCTTATAAATGTACTTATAGACCATATCAATAGACTCTAAATTCTCCATTCAACTACAATTTAAATTCTTGTCTGAAGAAATGTGGAAACTTAAAATTTGACTGATTAATAGCTTTCTAGTTTAAAGTAAGAAAGGCACATGATTTTAAAAAGAAAAAGGGTCATAAATGCTGTAACATATAACAACTTAATAATATTCAGAAATGTGTTACCTTGATGTTTTGCCACTCAAAGAAGATAGTGTATTTCAAGTTGCAAAAATCTACACTTTGAGAATATAGCTCACTAACGTGCTTGTCCAGGCAATATGCTGGCCTTCAAGTTAGACCACCAGTATTATTTACTTTTTTAAAAAACTCTTTTTATATGTTCTAGAAAACATTATATAACTATATACATAAAATTGTTTTTAGCAGTCATCATCAGTATATTACCTTAGATATTTTCTTTGTTGAAATGCCTTTTCAGTTTAGAAAATTCAACACATAAAAGTTATCCCCAAAACAATCATTATGGGGATAATTATTTGCATACAATATTAAATGTATGCAAATAATTTTTATTTGTTAGTACACAAATATATGCAAGGAATAACTAGTACTTTATTAGTAGTATGCTAACTTCATTTTGTCCATAAAATTTTCATAGTACAAAGTATATTATACTATGTATCACTTACTTTGCCTTCAACCACCCCAAGGACCATCACATCATCCAACCAAATTAAGTTCTCTTTATGTATATTTTTTATTTGCCCAATGAGATCAGTTGTTGCTGCTGCCTATAAGTATCTGAGTATCATTTTATCTGCTGGGGAATGAACAACATATCAAAGTCCATAAATCCAAAGAAAAGTGACTCTTTTTTCCCACAGGAATCATCAATTGCCAAATATTCTTCAACTAGTGGTAGGACCTTGGAGCTTCTATGGTATTCATGTTGAAAGTTTTAAATGGCTTGATGCCACTTAGTAAATAACTAAGCCCCTGAGAGGTCATGTGTTCTACTGTAATGCCGTCCAGAGGATAGTTTTGCTCTGCATTCCTTCCATTACATCTTATAACTTTTCCTGACTCCTTTTCTCTAAAGCTTGGTGGCAGTTGAAATAGCTATCTCATTGCCCCTGAGCACTCACAGTTACTTATTATCAGCACTTGGGATGTTATTAGGCCTGTATTCATTATCATTCTCTCCAGTAAAAAGCTCCTCTGGCCAAGGGCGGGAGCAATACAAATCAAAGGTATAAACAGAAATGTTTAGAAAGCAATGTGGCAGTGTGATCATTTAGTACAATAGCAGTAGGGACTCCTAAAGGGCTATACCTTCCCTACCAATGTTTGTTGACAATATTTATGGCAACGTATGGAGCTGACCAGTAAGGAGACCATTTTGGTTATTCCCATAAACAGTTGAGCTACTGGTGAGTAGGCAGATCTTATGTGGGAATTCTGTATTCTAGTAAACAGATTCAAGTCTGGAATACTGTCAGTGATGTTTTTTCTCCACCAGCAACCATGCAAACAACTTTATAACTGTAAACTGTGAAGAAGGGATAAAGTGTCCTATCCATTTCAAGACTGATTTATTCTTAGTGCTTCATCTTAAGTATGTGGTACTTTTAGAAGTAGAGTTTTACCAAGTAGCTATGACTGGGACATCCACAACAACAGTGGAAATAACAAAAATATAGTATGCATGCTGAAGATGGCTGAAGGCATATGTTCTTGCCCCTGAGTAAAAGTATAATACTAGAGACAGGGCACATGTGGCAGGAAATATGGGGTATGCAGACAGTAGAAGCTACAGGTTAAGGGCCCAAGAAAGAAGACAGGGACTGGGAGAATAAAATGTAAGAGGGTCTTCAAAATCCTAGTAGTCTGCAAGACAATTATAACTATAATTTTAAAAGAGGAGTTTGAATAGAAGCACCAAGCCTTAGTAAATAGCTGTTATTAAGTGAAAGCTTCACTGACAAGCACCACTTTCTTCCATCTGAATTATTAGTCAAAGAGGTTCCACAACAACACAAGCTGTTGCCATTGTTCTTGGTTGCCCAGTCTTCAAATAAACTTTTTCTCTGACCTTTAGAATTGTTTTCTTAAAAACTACATTGGTATATATTTTAACAAATTTAAGGGATGCTTATGTCATTAAACACTAAATTTCATTGTAAAAACAAAATCACCAATTCATTCTTATCCTCAAAGTACCAAATTTGTCAGAAATAAATATTTTGTCCCTTGACATATTTTCATAAAATTTTTATTGTATTTTGTTGTCTAACTAAAAGAGATGAAAAGTGATACATAAATACTTGTTAAAAGTAACTCTTTAAAGCACACTTTCATTTATTTCTTTTTGAAATTTTTAAAATTATTATTCAAGACAAGGTTTTTCTCTGTAGTCCTGGCTGCCCTGAAACTCACTCTGTAACTAGATCAGGTTGGCCTGAGACTCAATGATCTTCCTGCTCCCGCTTTTGAAGTCCTGGAATTAAAAATGCCTGTTGACTCGCTCATTTATTCTTATAATGAGCAGTTTTCAAAGAAGAAAACCTACAGGCTTTTTCTGCACATGCGAAAGCTCTATCTCCTAAAAGGTAGGAATTGGAATGCTGACTGAGTGATATGCCACTCCAGCTTCCTTTGTTATCTATAGTTTGCTCTTCTAAACAGAATATTAAGGCTTTATTCTCAACACTACTTATGTACTTATGTCATATAAATTACAGTCTAAAACACATCTGACCAATGAGTGTGTGCATCTCATTTTTAAAATGTATTCTATGGGAGTTAGATATAGGTTTCATGTGCATTTTAATATCTACTCCCAAACCTCCTTTCAACTCTTTCTCTACCTAAATATATTTATCTCTAAATTAATGCTATTATTATTATTATAAGTTGGAAAAATAGAATAATATTGTATAATACTGTTATAATGCAGGACTGTTATACACAAGAACTAACAGCACCTATGGTTACTTGCTCAAGAACAGCAAGACAACAACTATTTTAAAATTCCAGAGAGTAAGGGGGAGAGACACCTGAACTCACACTTAGCAGAGGAACTATTGGAAGGTTATTGATTTTCAACCTATTTTATTGTTAATTTTCAATAATCAGTTTAGAATCATTATTTAATACAGGATATATTTGTTTCTTAGATTTAACTTTAAAAAAAATCTGGTTGATTATCTGAATCTTAAAAGATGACACCAAAAGAAATTTAATGTTTACTTTAAAGTAAGAAAAAAACATTAAGAAACAAGAGTGCAAAATGATTCAATTGTTTTCTGAACAACTAATATGAATCGATGAAGTAGGTCAGAAGGGCACTGATTCAACCTAGAGACAATCTGTCCTAGCTGTAGATTAAGCAAGTCTGTGTTTGGGTAATTAATTAACTGCAGATAAATTTCACGTGTACTAAGAGTCCTTCCACAATTGAATTTATACACAGATTTGACAGCCTTTTTTTGTTTATTTTTTTTCCTTTGCTCAGGGCAAGGACATGAAAGCCGTGAGAGAAGAGAAAGAGCCTCATTCTACTTAAAATGATAAATGTGAAGAGACTACTATTATAACACAATCACACATGCCTGGCATAAGCTGTAAAGAGGGCATCTGCTTAATGAAGGTGGTGAGGTACACACTAAAAGCACTGCATTAGGGAACTGAATGTAGCTGATGGCATGCACACATTACAGAGGCACTGGAAAATGTATTTCTTTTCTGTGAAAGCCAAAATTACCTTTGTGTGTTACAAAATATTAGTAATTATCTGAAATTTAGCTTGTTTTCCAATTTGCCCAGGAGAGAGAAAATGTATTATTTTAACATGATGTATAAATTATGATATTTTCCAATTTATTTGGAAATATGTAACTATAATAGAAATAATCGGGGCCTCATTAACTTCAGACTTAAGATTGCCATCATATATTTATTTTCCAGCACATGAAGTTCATGTTACAATTTTATAAAAATATCTTAATAAGAAAAGCAACTAAGGCAACAATTTAATTTGGAATTATAAATTTTAATGTCTTGCTAGCCCTTAAAAAAGCAAATAGAGGAAAATGTTGAGGCTTTCATTAAAGACAACATGAAATCTTGCTCCAAATCTGATGTATGTAGAAAAAAAATAGTTTTTTCTCCATATTATACTACCTTATGCACCCTGTTGGAATAGTATACTTCCTATAAGCATAAAATATATTTTAATTATTAAAATATTTAATAGAACACATAAATTTACATCAAAAACTGGTTTAAAGGAGCATTCAGGATTGTTTTTTATATCTTGAGGGCAGCACAGAGGTATGTTTACACATGTATATTTGATGGCAAAACTAGCAAAGCCAGCACAGCTGCATGACAAAGTTCCAACAAAGCTGAGTCACATCATGGCCACCATGCCACCTTTGATTTTCACTGTCACCTATTACAACATGGGGGACTTTTAATATTTGTACAATTTGGGGATATTGTGTTGATAGAAATTTTCTTATGGACCATTTATGCTGTTTTTGAAGAGTCTTGCTTCTAAGATTCCCCAGGAAAGCCCTGAGCATTCCACTACTCCTGCTTTGTAGGAAATATCCTCATAGGGTTTCTTATGCCTTGGAGGTTGTGATATATCTATATATATATATATATATATATATACATATATATATGTATATATATGTATATGCCAGAGGTCTCTCTAAAAGGCTCCAGGTGATTACATGGCATGTACAGCAGCCATCACCTCAACCCCAATATCAGCTATCACATCAACCCCAACATCAGCCATCACCTCAATGTCAGTATCATCCATTACTTCTAGTCCCACTTCAGTTACTTCAGGTCCAACATCAGCAGCTGCTGATGAAGTTAACACCATAACACCAATCCATCCCAAAGTACGGGGAATACATCACCAATGCCCCTTACCACCACCTTACCTGTAGCCCAAATTTATGCCACCGATATGTCACTGACCTTAAAGACTCCAAATATTTCCCCGTGGGCCATAAAATGATGCATTTTGGTTGTTGCCAGGACTCTGCCATATACTGGCTCCAACCCATCTTGGAGTCTTCTAATCAGGACTCCAGCTTCTCATTCAACAATCTTGCCTCATTCAAAAAAAAAGAAAAAGAAGCCAAAAGCAATAATGACTCCTAGTTGAAATATATAGTCTGGTTGGACTGATACTCTGATGTTTCCAATTCCCATAGGTGGAATACATACTTTTGTTTTTATTGTTTTATGTAATTGACATTTTGACTACATGTATAACCGTAGTCAAAGTGTAGGGGTGTTAGATCTTGGAATTACAGATGATTATCAGCAGCCTTGTGGATGTTGGGAATTGAACTCAGGTCCTCGGAAGAACAGTCAGTGCTCTTCACTGCTGAGCCATCTCTCCAGCCCGAAGATGTTACTGTTTTAATTATAGAGACTTTAGATTGGTAACAATGATGTTTGTTCTTTCCTAGAACCATAGGATGAGTAAGATCATCTAATTTGACTTTGAACCTGAGACTTGGTCACTCTAGCCTTTGCCTCCCTGCCAGTTGTATGTAATTCTGCCCCAGCTGCACCTAATCTTATGGTCAAAGGAGTTGCTACAGAATTTAGAGTGTGAAAGGGTCACTTCCATCAATAAAGCTATGAGAATATCAAATAAAAAAATAAATTTTAAATTAAATAAAAACTTAAAATTAAATAACAATCTCAAGAATATTGCCTTTACATATTTTATCATTTAGGTGAAAAACATATTTATTTATTGGTTTTTATTTATTTGTTCATCTATCTATTTATTTATTTTTGTTGTTTTTGGAAAAATTAATATCAAACATTATATATAAAAGAAAAACATTCAGAATACATTAAAAAAACCTCATACAGTAATAAAACTTCTTTTCTCTCTAAATTACATGAAACATAAAAAATAAAATCTAAAGCTTCTCAAGCCAGGTTAGGCTCAGCTACAGATAAACAAATCACAGGAGATCACAGCTAATGCCCTTGGATGCACTATGGCCACCACAAATTTATGCTAAGCAACACTTCTACAGTCAAACCTGAAGGTTTTTTTTTTTTTTTTGTGTGTGTGTGTGTGTGTATGTGTATGTGTGTGTGTGTGTGTGTGTATGTGTGTGTATTAAATCACTTTAGTCACCCGCCCTCTTTCAAAGTAATAAGACTGTTTTTGCTTAAAGTCCACTAATGAGTGAGTACATTCCCTGCTTACCCTTCTGGGTTTGTGAGACCTCACTCAGGAGGATATTCTCCAAATCTATCCATTTTTTTTTTGGCAAATTTTAGTATATTACTTTTTCTTATTGCTGAGTAGTACTCCATTGTGTAGATGTACCACAGTTTGTTAATCCATTCTTCAGTTGAGGGGCATCTAGGTTGTTTCCAAGTTCTTGCTATTACAAATAATGCTGCTATGAACATAGTTAAGCTACTGCCTTTGGTGTATGAATGTGCATCTTTAGGGTATATGCCCACTAGTGGTGTTGATGAGTCCTTGGGGAGATTGATTCCCAATTTTCTGAGGAACCACCATACTGCATTCCAAAGTGGCTGAACAAGCTTACACTCCCACCAGCAATGGAGGATTGATCCCCTTGCTCCACATCCTCTCTAGCATAGGAAATATATATATGTATATATATATACATATATATATCAGTCAAAGAAAACTCTAAAAACAAAAAAATTCATAACACAAATTATGGAATATTTTGAAAAGACCAAATTTATTTAAAAATAATTGGAAATGAAGAAGTAAAATACCAGCTCAAAGGCATAGAAAATGTACTCAACAAAACCATGGAACAAAAAATTTTCCTACCTAAATAAGAAAATGCCTATAAAGATACATGAAGATTATAGAACAACAAGAACACTAGACTCTTTCCAAAATTCTGATTGCCACATAATAATCAAGCCACTAAACCTACAGAATAAAGAAAGAATATTAAGAGCTGCAAAGGAAAAAGACCATTACCTAAAATGACAGACCCATCAGAATAATACCAGATTATTCAATATAAACAATGAAAGCCAAAAGGTCCTGGTCAGATCTTATATACACACTAAAGGCAATAGTTGTAGCCCAGACTACTATAACCAAAAACGCTGTCAATTACCATAGATGGAGTAATAAAATATTTCATAACAAAACCAGATTTAAAAAATACCTATCCACGAGTATAACCCTACAGAATGCAATAGAGAAAAACATCCAACCTAAGGAAGTGTGATACACCCATTAAAGCACAAGCAATAGATAATCCCACAGGGAAAAAAAAAACCACAAAGAAGAAATATACACACTACTATTAAAAACAACAGAAAATAACAATCATTAGTCATTAATATTCCTTAATATCAATAGACTCAATTGACCTTATTTCCTAATACTATGGAAATAAGAAAAGAATCCATTCTTCTGCTGCATACAAAAGATACCTCAACTTCAAAGACAAATACTAGCTCAGAGTAAAGGGTGGTAAAAATACTTTCCAATCAAAAGGACCCAAGAAACAAGTTGGTACAGATATCTTCATATCTAACAAAATAGACTCTAAACTAAAATCAGTGAAAAGAGACAAGGTTCACATATACTTATTCACCTCAGGAAAATTTCATCAAGATTAAGTTTAAATCCTGAACATTTAAGCCGCTAATACCACAGCACCTACATATGTAAAGAAACACTACAAAATGTAGTGGGATTATATGTTACACTTTAAATAATTGTCTCACCTTTAGGTTTAATAAAAAAAAAAAAAGACTGATTGGCTAAAGGCAGACAGGAAGTGTGGGTGGTGCTAGCAGACTGTGAAAATCTCAGCGCAGAGTAGACACACCAGACAGATGCCACAGAGCTGCCAGAGAGACAACGTAGATGCCAGGAGACAAAGAGAAAAGAAGTTGAAATGCTACTCTGAGGAAAGGTACCATGCTGCATGGCTGAACAAGATGGGTTGAGTTCAGATGAAGGAGTTAGCAAGTTATATGCCAGGGCCCTAGGTAAATCAGTTTAAAATTAATGTAAGCATCTGTGTGACTCTGAGTGTTTCTGCTAGACTGCCAGATTGACAGTCAAACCTCTGATCCAGGCCCAGAATGTCCAGGCCAGAAACCTTTTACAACAGCAATAAAATAATCTTTTATTGAAACCAACACATTAATAGTTGGATATTCACACTCCAAAGGCATTATCTCAATCATGTTCATAGCAGCATTATTCATATAGTAAGAACCTGGAAACAGCCTAGATGCCCCTCAACTGTAGAATGGATTAACAAACTGTGGTACATCTGCACAATAGAGTACTACTCAGCAGTAAGAAAAAATGATATCCTAAAATTTGTAGGCGAATGGATGGATTTGGAGAATATTCTCTTGAGTGACGTACCACAAACCTAGAAAGATAAGTTGGGGGTGTACTCATTTATTAGTGGACTCTAAACAAAAAAGCAAAAAGCAAAGCATGTCCAAGCTGCAAACCACAAACATTGAACAACTTGGGATGTGAAAAACCTTGGACCAGCACATTTGATCACACTACCCCCAGTACTATCAATTGACTCATACTTGATGTTGGCGTGAGGAAAGTAGATCTTCCAGGAGTGGAGGTTGAACTAAGCCATATTAGGACCTCGGAACCTCCTGCCCTTGCTGGGGTGGAAACAAAGTGATGTGGAGAAAAGAGAGTGACTAGAATGTGTGGGAGTTGGAAGAGAGCTTAAAAAAGGATATACACAAATAAAAAATATAACTTTATTCATAATAAAAAAATAAATAAATAGTTGGAGAATTCAATGTCCCACTCTTGTTAATGAATAGGTCACCAGGTAGAAACTCAAAGAAATATGGAACAGTTTGGGATCTGAAGGAACATAAGAGAGATATCCAGGCAGTCCCCTAGGAAGAGAAAATAGAGACAATAACCTTAGGTAATTGGGAGCACAAGAGTTTGCAACCAAGAAGAGGTGGGAAGAAGTCATGAGAGAAGGAGATGATTGAGTGAGAGGAAGAACAAGGAGGGAGATGAAAATGAAAGAGATGAGATCTTAATTCAGGAAGCAAATGTGGGCTTGGAAAAAGACCAGGTGCTAGGGAAATTCCAAGAACTCACAGGATGTCCTTGGCTAGGTTTCCAACCAATAGTAAAGATGTTACCTAAACAGGACTTCTCCCATAATCAAATGAATAACCACACTAAGTGCTATCACAAACTTATATCCAACAATGAATAGAGGTAGAGGCAGGAATACACGGCTGAGCACTGAATTGAGTCCTTGGTCCAGCTGAGAGTGTTGGGGGAAAGACTCTATATGAGCAAGGGGATAGGGACTATAAGAAAAATTCTCACAGTGATGGCTAGCTGGAGCTCCGAGGAGCTCACTAAATCAAAACAGCCACCTGGGAACCATCTGGAAAAAGATAGGCAACTGTCCACGGACATGGGCAATATGTAGAGCCTCCAGGGGATAGTTCAGACTGTATTTCTATGCATGGACTGGCACCTAAAGGCTATAAAATTAAGTCTCTGGTTTAATTATATTGGAGGTGGATGCTGCTATTTGAGTTTCTGGTTGGATAAATAAGGTAAAATTTGTATTATATCTAATTAAATTTATGTTAAATAATTAATTCTACAAATTTAAATATTTCTTCCTTATCTAGAAATGAGAAAGATATGAGACATAACTTTAAAAGCATAAATGTACATATATATGTATGCACATATACATGCATGTATATATATACAGACAGACTGACAGTTTTATAGAGGAAGATTCTTGAGACATTTTATAAATTTGAAGGAGCATAGAGAAGATTGTGGTTTAAAATACATTGAAAATTTAATTTTTGTCATTTCTGTCAACCAAGTTTAGTTATGAAAGGCAAAGTGACTCAGGGTGTGACTCATTCCTGGAAGTTTACCTTTCACTTCCCCTGGGACACATATTTTCCTAAGCAGAAAAGCAAATAATCTTTGGTAAAAAATATGCTTGTGACTTTTAAAGACACAAAAAGACAATTTCAATCAATACTCCCCTAGAGCTCTAAAGAATTTAATTCCTTATGTGGTTGTGCTTTCATAAAGATTCTATTCTTTTATAATGAAATAGCATTCAACATTTGGAGCTAGCAGAAATACAAATACAAAAATAAAATCATTGTTTTAAGATAGGACAAGTGTTTTAAAGCAACATATTTACCCATAGGAACATCACTAGATATTTAGAAATGTACTTTAAATCATGAGAACATATAAAAAGTTTACTGCACCTTAAAAATATACCCCAAATATGATTTCATAACATTTTATTTTCTATTTTCTATTTTCATTGTAATAAAAGTACAATTACAATATTTTTTATCTCATTCCTCTATCCTTTCTGTATGTCTTAATCTTTCCCTATGTATATGTATACATATAGGTATACATGTATGTACAAGCAAATTAATACATAATACAATCTGTAGTTAATTTAATGTTGTCTGTGTTGCTCTTAATGATCACTTGATGTTACAGAACCATTTAGGGAGCTCCTCCTTTATCACAACTAAACCTGAGAGTCTTTTTAGCACTCATTTATCATCAAGAGCTCTTCATCTGGGTATGCTTCCTATGAGACATTCTCCATGCACACTGATCCTTGTTCAGATCTTGTATAGGTTACTACACATAGCACATGGGTTAAGTTTCCCTGTCATAACTGAAACACTTATATTTAGAAATTTTGTTGCAATTTTGTCAACTGTGGCTTCCTATCTTGATCATCTTCATCTTATATTCTTGTTCGAACTTTCCCTCTCTAACACAGCACACTTTTATCTCATGCATATCTTCTTTGTAGTTGTTGTTGGTGGTGTTTCATTTTTTTATTTTTTTCAAAAAGGGTTTCTTTGTGTAACACTGACTGTTTTGGAACTTTCTTTGTATACCCAACTGGCCTGGAACTCAGAGATCCAACAGATTCTGCTTCCTAACTGCTGGGATTAAAGGCATGAGTCACCATACATCCCTTCTTGAGTATTTATTTTACTATTTATTTATATCATTATCTCTTTACTTTCTTTTTTTCATTATTCAGAACTTCTTCATTTGTGAATTTAGAGTTCATATGCATATTTGAAACTACATTCCTCTAGATGGAATCAGGGTAGACTTGCTCAAGGAGGGGATAAAACTGGAAAGGAGAAAAATAAAAGGGGAAGGCCAGTGTTTCCACAAACTATTATGGTCAGTCCCTGTGGTGTACAGAGTCTATATGCTTTTTTATCCTCTGTTCTGCATTTAACATATCTCCCCTGTTGCTGGCTCCATTCATCAGTATTAAAGTCTAGATTACCAACAGACTTTGTCTTTATTCGCATACAATTCTATAAAGTTCTCATCATAGTTAGAATAAGGTATTTGAGAGTTTTTTTGTAAGTATTTTTATAAAGTATTTCATAATCTAGTGAATCTTCATTTATTTTACTCATTGTGCTTGTAAGTAATGTTTTAAATATTGGTATGTAATTGTACAAAACTATTTCTGTAGCAAGTTGTTATACAATTGACTGTATTAAGTTTTTCATTTTTTTTTTGACAATCAATATCAAACTTTATGTAAAAGATCATTCAGGATAGGTAAAAATACAGCAATAAAACTTTTCTCTAAAATATATGAAATATAAAAGATAAAATCTAAAGCTCCTCAAGTTACATTAGGCTCAGCTACAGAAAGCACAACAGGTCGTATCTAATGCCTATAGATGCACTATGGCCACCACAAATATCTGCTAAGCAACCTTTCTACAGTCAAGCCAGAAGATTTTTTTTTGTTTTTTGTTTGTTTGTATTTGTGTGTGTGTATCTGTGTTTTAAATCACTTTATTCACCCACCATCTTTCAATGAAATAAGAATGTTTTTGCTTAAAGTCCACTAATGAGTGAGTACATTCCCTACTTATCCTACTGGGTTTATGAGACCTCGCTCAGGAGGATATTTTCCAAATCCATCTACTGGCCTGGAAATTTTAATATATCATTTTTTTTCTTACTGCTGAGTAGTAGTCCATTGTGTAGATGTAAGACAGTTTGTTAATCTATTCTTCAGTTGAGGGGCATCTAGGTTGTTTCCAGGTTCTTGCTATTAAGACTATACTTTCAGGGATCATTTCTATAGTCTGTTATTTGAGTTTTTTAGAAGTTGTTCCAATTTCACACATGCCATAGCTTCAGTTGGAAACAATACAAACTTTTTTAGATGCTTTCCTCAGAAATTAACCTCAAGAGCATCCCATAACTTTATATTATCTAATTTACAAAAAATAAAAGAGAGTTGGTCCTACAATTCTTGGTGAGGCTACACAATGTAAATGTTAACAATACCCACTTTTCATTAAAATTAGAAGACCTTTAATCTTTCACATGTGCATACACACACAAAATGTGTACAAATATACACAGGACTACATATATATGTGTATATATATATATATATATATGACTTAGTACTTTACATATACCCTAAGTCTCAGAAATATTATCATATAATATGTCTAAACACAAGCTTATGTATTTAGATATTTCGTGTATATGCATTCGAATAGATGCGTTTTATGATTATTTTCCTTTCTGAAATTACAATATAATTACATTTCTCCCTTTAATTTTCACGAAAAACTTTCTCATATAACCATCTCACTCTCCTTCATACCCATGCTCTCTTTTTCAATAATAATTATTACTTACATATATGTAAATGCATGTATATTTATTTCTAAATATAACCTGTTTAGTCTGTATTGCCAGTTGTGTGTACATTTTTAGTAATTATCATTTAATAATGAGAATGTTATGTTTTTATTTATATATAAACTATTTGTAGTTTTCTTCATTATAAAAATCTATTTGTCCATTCTATGCTAGATTATTATAAGCAATATTTGATATGCAACTATTTTTCAATAATTGTAATATTATACCTAATTAATGATATACTTCATAACAATATAATTTTAATTCTTATTTAGCCAATAAAAATCATGCACCTTAAAAAAAAAAAACTAGAAGGCCTAGTGTGCATACCTATGGCTAAATTTTTTCCCTAGGGTAGTTATTATCATTCTCATCATGTATTTAAAAATTTAAAACATGATCACAAGTCAAAAGTATCAATACTTATTCTCTGTTCATCCTCAGTAGTAATTCTCTGTAGACATGGAAAAATTGACTAAAACCAAGTTGTTGAATAGCGGTGAGAACGGTTGCTTAGCATAAATAAATCAAATAAATCTGATACAAAATGAAATTTACTTTTGTAAAATATCTGAGCCATCTTAAATACATTAAATAGATTATTCCCATAAAGCTTGTATTTCTGCTTAATATTTAGATGAAGCTATGTACATAAGGAAGATAACACAAAATGTATTTTCACAAAAACTCATTTCTTTTGACACTTAATGGACAACAGGCCCACTAACTGTGCTATGATCCTTCTAAGGAAACATTTATTTTCAAAAGAGATTAAGAAAATTATTTACTATAAAGATCCTGGATCTTTTGCTACTGATCTTTGTCCTAATGCAGAATCAAAAGTGCTCCCATACTGTTGTCTCCTTGACTCATCTCACTTAGAACAGAACAAGATAAATCTTTAAGACAGAGCTGCTCTTAAGAGAGCTGATTTACTATTGTTCTGTGCTAACAAAAATCTTTTTCTTTCTCTCTGGCACATTTCAGATGTGATAATAACAAAATAAATCTCTTGGAAATGAACAAATCTCTTTGGGAGCTACAGAAAACCTCTTAAAAGAGTCATTTTGAGGTACCCAATTTTCTCTTTCCCACATTTGGATGTTCAAAAATGTCTTTGAGTGGAAGACATTTAAAAAATCACACACCAGACACCTTCTCTCCTGTTTTGGACACTGTGAAAAACCAACCACTTAAAGGTGTTGTTTCCAACTTCATTTTATATTTATCTCTTTTTCATTTTATTTGAGATATCCAATATGTTCTTATGAGTTAATGCTTAGCCTAACACACAGGCATGCACACACACATACACACACAGACAAACACACACATACACACAAGAGAGAGAGAGAGAGAGAGAGAGAGAGAATCTTTCAAAAAGACATAAAAGAGTTTACTACATAAAAATCTCAGAGAGAAAAAAAAGATAGTTTTCTTTCTAGATTTCTGCCCATTTAACTTGCCTTTTTTTTTTTTTGAAAAAGAAATAAATTGGATTTCTGGTTCTTATTACCTACTTATTGTGACATAACCACTGTCATGCAGAAAACTTAAGCTTGCTTTAGTGTGAAAACAAATCTCCTCTTCTCCCAACATGATTCAAATATTTTCTTTGTGTTAACAAATGTCAGTGAACTTCCTGTGTATTCTCCTTACCTTTGTGTTTTCCTGGGGACACTGGAGAAAGTTATCTATAGTAAATGCACAGAGAGTAACTGCTCAAACAACACAATGTTTTGTTAGCAATAAGGATTTAGAAAATGGAGCCTGGAAAACAAAAATCATTGGTCACATAATCCTACAGTAGCCAAGCAAACACACACACACACACACACACACACACACACACACACACACACACACACATACACACACACACACACACACCATATCTGAATTTACATCATCTATGTCCATGTATTTCTATGTCTGCCTGGCTCTCTGGCTGATAGGTTGGAGGCAGAGCAGGCTTTGCCAGCCTCTCCCTGGGGCTGAGTAAAATGGTGAGTGTCAATGATCCAGTCCTACCCCAGGCCACTGGAAGGGAAGGAGTAGACACACACTGAGTCAGCAGTCTTGTTAAAGAAGGATTTCATTTTATTGTATCAGACAGGAACTTATATAGGGTTGTGAAAAGGGGGAGGGATTATGAAACTTCGCTCAGGAAGATACTCTCCAAATCCATCCATTTGCCTGCAAATTTTAGGATATCATTTTTTTCTTACTGCTGAGTAGTACTCCATTGTGTAGATGTACCACAGTTTGTTAATCCATTCTTCAGTTGAGGGGCATCTAGGTTGTTTCCAGGTTCTTGTTATTATGAATAATGCTGCTATGAACATAGCTGAGCTAATGATCTTGTGGAAAAGTGGTATTGCTGGAACCTTGGGGAGATTAATTTCTAGTTTCCTGTGAAACTGCCATACTGCATTCCAAAATGGCTGAACAAGCTTACACTCCCACCAACAATGGAGAAGTGCTCCCCTCGTTCTGCAACCTCTCCAGCATAGGCTGACATCTGTGTTTTTAACTTTAGCCATTCTGACCGGTGTAAGATGCTATCTCAAAGTTGTTTTGATTTGTCTTTCTCTGAAGGCTAAGGGTATTGAGTACATTTTATGTGCCTTTTAACCATTTGTAATTCTTTTGCTGAGAATTCCCTTTTTAGTTCTGAACCCCCATTTTTTAATTGTGTGATTAAGGATTTTGGGCTCTAGTTTCTTGAGATCTCTATATATTTTAGAGATCAGTCCTCTGTGATTAGAGGACTGTAAAAAAGAAGAAGTCATTGTATAGAAGAGCTCAAGGCTAGAACACAGCTAAATGACTCTGCCTCCATTCTGCATTGATGGCCTCTATCAGGGTTGTGGTTGAGGAAAGACTTGTTTTCTTTAAGGGTCTGGGCACAGGGAGTTTAATTATACTCCAGTAAGTAAATGAGCAGCATGAATGGGCATTTTTGTAAATGGGGAAATCATAAGAGTGGGCATGAATCTGAGAAGTCTGATAAATTAGTTTGATAGGATGCATGATGTAAAGAAAAAGAATGTTCTCTTTATTCTGCATGAAGTCTTGCTTTGTGCTTTGCTCTTTGTCTTTGTCTATGTATGTTTCTTCACTTTAATGAAGTATGTTAACCATTAAAAGAAAGAAAGAAAGAAGGAAGGAAGGAAAGAAAGAAATGGTTAATGGTTATAGTCAATCTCTTTCTAGGGAAAATAGGAAGATAGGATGTAAAAAGAATTAAAAAATAGGGGAGAAGACTAGAAGGTGTGGATGCAGGAGAGGCTCACATTAGAAAAGGAAGGCCTTGCCACAGCAAGCTCAGTTCTCCCTGTTATGAAGCAGAAGAGATAAACTAAATCCAGAGGGAGCCAGAGAGCAACCAGAGAAAGAACTGGCAACTGGCAAAGCCAAACCTTGGTAAAAGTAGAAAAGTGCAAAGAAGGCAAATCTGGTGTCTGAAGAATACAGAGAACATCGATGGACTTCCGGCTAGACTAAGGTGAGAGGAAAAGAGAATGCAGAAAGGAGGAAATTATCATATATATATGTATATATGTATATATATATATATATATATATATATATATGTGTGTGTGTGTGTGTCAGAGTAGACCTGTGTCACCTGGGGCTGAGTGAGCAGAATTTCCTTGAAGAGTAGGAAGCAACTCTGCAGGGTGAGAACAGCATTCTTGGTCTCTGTTGTGTTAAAGCTGCTGTATAATATTGTATGTATAATATTATATTATATTATCCAGACTTTCCAACAAAAAATAGAGTACTGAATCTTCTTTGATCCAAAAAAAAAGAACTTTTAATCTCAAAATATGTTACATTTGTCTGGATTTTGGTTTATTAATACAAATTTAAAGTTAATTATGTTATACTGTATGGATATTTATGCTTTTGTCTAAGATATTATATTTATGCAATTTTTTAAAAATTGTAATGTATAATTAAAAAATACAGATTAATATTTAATTGTTTATGATAATTAAATTTATAGTCATTTTAGGTTTTTTAATATTCAAAGACATATTTTATTATGTATACAGAAGAGGGTACCAGATGTCATTATAGATGGTTGTGAGCCACCATGTGGTTGCCGGGAATTGAACTCAGGACCTCTGGAAGAACAGTCAGTGCTCTTAACCTCTGAGCCATCTCTCCAACCACCAAAGACATATTTTAATTAGATAGGTAATCTTAAGACACTTCAAAGACCTACAGAATATGATATTTAAAATATTTTAAGAACTTAGACTTTTCTGGACAGTGAACATGTTTGTTCCTGGCAACAGAAATTTACTTAAAGAGGATGATGAGCATTGAAGAAATGCCTTATGGAGTTTACTTTGCTTGTGGCAAAAGTTAGTAATTGTTCTTGCCCTGACATTGACTGATTGACAATATGCTGTATAAAGTGGACATGCAAGACCCATGGGAATGTGATCTCTGATCTTTGGCAAAACAAGCCTAGATGGTCCTTTAGATTCTTGCTTCACAGAAAAAAGTGCCAGATATTCTTCAGAACATGAGGAGAAGCAACTAATGAACTATTCTAGAATGGGCAGAACAATCAGTCCTTCAAATTTCCTGCTTCATTGAAAGGTATGCCAGAGACTCTAGGCCTATAGCCTGAAGATGGATGTTCCAATGTTACAAAAGAACTTCCCGTAAATGTCCAGACAACCAGATGCCTCTGTCATTTCTAGAATTTGAAGTTCACTGGTAATGTACTTTCTGTTTGCTTAGGTAATATTATATCCTTCTGTGGTCTTTAATGTAGTTGAAGATTCGATAGTTAACTATAACTATATAATAAAAGGTAACTATAACTACCTAATAAAAGGTAAATTAGATGTGAAGCTTTGGACTCACAAGAATAAGATAGATGATAGTATTTTTTTTTAAATATTGCTAAATACAAATAGATTAGAAATTGTAATTATAAAAAAATGGGGGTCAGAGTCTTTGGTGGGGTAGATGGCATGGGGAATAAGTGTCAATAATATTTTACCACTTTAACAGTGGCTGGGCAGTGATGACACTGTGCTGAGTCACTCACACGCAGAGTTTTGGCCAAGGACAGGTCAAGAAACTTGAGTTAGGCTCAGAAAGTTATATTGGGCCTCACACCTGGGCCTTATGAGGTCAAATGTCTCCTTATTTTGTTTTGGTAATAATGTTAGAAGACATGGCCCCTGTCTTAGGTTGTCTCCCACATGGAGATCTTACCTGTTATTGAGTACCATGTATCTCATTTAAGAAGAAGCCCCTCCATAACCTGTTTTAGGTTGTCCCAGGCCATCTGCAAACTTACTCATCATTGGTCGAGTGGAAGGCAGAGGAGGGGTGTTCATAAGAGGATAACCAGTCAAGCAAGAATCCAGACTTCCTAGTGGCCAGCCTATGATAGTGTACCTCAACCTGATGTAATTTAATTGCCTCTAATCTTTGTTGAATGAATTGTGGGATCTTGTTGAACATACAAGGCCCAATGGTAAGGGGGAGAATAAGGAGAAGAAAGGGTCCAAATAGAGGAAGGAAGTAGAGTAAGAATCTATGAAGGGCTGTTTGCAGCGGATTATCTTGGAGATTCTTCTGTCTCTTTGCTAGGTCTTTTTGGAGCTTTTCTTTTTTCTTTTTGAATCTTATCTTGGATAATAACCAACTTGTTTAGCATGAAAATAGAATTTTTCCTACAAGAACAAGTAAAGAACTCCCTTTTCTGCAATTAGTAGGTCTAACCCTCTTCTGTTTTGGTGGACAACTTTATAGGTAGATTTAGGGAATCTACTTGACTTTATAAGTCAAGGATGGTGCTGAAGATGGCCTTTACATCATCTATTAACTAAAGGGACAGCTTTCTAAAAAGATGTGAGGGCAGGCCTATTCTCATAGCCCTGTGTTCATACCTCCAGTTATCTATCCCCAGTTCAGCAAAAAGGGGTATCATTTGTGTGGCTCTTTTAGATCTTCCTCTTACATAATCAAAGTGGGGTTCAGGGACTGGCTCATCTTCAGGAATAATATCTACATTAGGGACTACTATGACAAGGGTGTAAAGGCCTGTCCAATTATTGTGGAGAAAATTATAGACCACTCCTCTCCCACAAACAAGAATCATCCCAGAGGGTGAGCATCCCTGAGTGTCAGACACGGTTGTGTTTAGTCACAAAAGGAGGGGTGGATATAGCCCACATCTGTGCTAGAATTATTGGTGGAGGGCAGAGTCCAAATGCAAGAATTAGAAGGAGGCATGGGAGAAGCTGAACAGAAATGGGAAATGTGGCCAAACAATTTTTTAAGATATTAAATGTAGTACTAGTAATTAAAGCCAAAGGCTGTGAGGTTCCTGAATGCAGACAAAGAAAACAGTTCTCTGAAAGGGAGGGGATTGTCTGATTCAGCACAGAAAAAAACATATGGAAAAGAGATTCCTTGTGAGTGTTGAAGATAAGGTCATCCTGACTCTCAGAGAGGGCAATAGGGTGGTAATTAAGCTTTGGATATTGAGCCAAGACTATTCTGTCCTATGTTGAACTTGTTCTATTACCTTATCGTGAACTCCCCAGCCATTAAATTAACCAGTGCGGGGGACAAACTCCCAACAGTCTGTCCTGCCCCTCTATAGTGTTGGGGGAGAGCATGTCCTGGGTCTCTGCTACCTCTGAGGGATATCTGATTCCTTATTGCAGTCTAGTAGGCTTTATGTGTGGAACTATGAATACACATTTGTGCAGCTGAATCGCAGGCTGAGTGCATAGTCTGATAAAAGGCAGTGCAAGAGAAAGGCCCTGGCTTGCCATCCACCAAGGGTATAATTTTGGGTGTTTGCAAACATAGCCATTTATTAGACCAGTAGACCATGGACCCAGAAATATTAATTAGATTGTGGGCTCTCTTAGAGCCATGATCTACCTATTGGATAACCCATTCACCTATGGGCAAAATTGTATGTGTTCCCCCAGCAGTCACAGGACTTCTCCATCTGCTTGGTCAGGATGGTCCTGGTATTGTATGGGTCTTCAAATCCTCCATCACTGGACTGGGCTGTTGTCATGAGCATCAAGACAAGTGACAGCATTCACATCTTTGATTGTTCCTAAGGAAGAAGCAGAAAGACAATTTTCCAATGTGGGACACCCCCTGAAAACATCATTATCATTATCCCCTTTTTGAGATAAGTATTTAAGATCTCTAGTTGGCACCCAGATGAGCCTCTTTTCATTTTGGGGGAAGCCACACCCAAACCTCTTCCTACACTAAGGAGTGGGTCTGGTCTTCTCCAGGCTTCAGTCAAGGGTTCTCTCGATTTTACCCAAATCAAACTGTAGGTAACTGATGAAGACCAATGTTTTTGAAAAGGAGTCAGGTACTTATTTTCTCTAAAAATATTTAAAATATTTAGGGTTAATAATGCCTTTCTCAACTGAACATGTGGGAATAGGGACTCTCCCTTTTTGTTTTATAAATGAGACTTAAGTGTTTGGTTGTACCTTTCTACAATGGCCTGAACCCTTGAATTATAGGGAATGCCAGTGGAATGAGAAATTTTCCAGGTTTGCAAAAAGTTTATAAAGGCTTTGCTAATAATGCACAGGCCATTATCTGTTTTAATTTGGCTACATAATTCAAGGGTGGCAAAGCACTGATGCATATGGCTAATAGCATGTTTGGATTTTTCTCTGTCATTCATCGAAGCCCAACAGGTATGGGAAAAAAGTATGTACAAAGAGAAAAACATACTTAAGATTTCCAAAAGAGGCTTAATGGGAGACATCAATCTGTCAGAGATGATTGGGGTGAAGCTCTCTGGGATTGCTCCCCACATGGATGCCCTGACCAAAGAGGTTGGCAATTAGGCCAGAGACCCCAGGGTGCACACTTCCCTGGATAATCAGGATCAGTCCTGTGCAGTCAGCTGGTTAGGCTGGTTGCTGCAGTGTTAACATTCCCAGGATACTGGCCACTTCCCCTCTGGATGCCCCTAAATAGGGCAAAGGTGCAGAGGGGGCATGGGAAGGGCTAGGAGAAGGATCAAAGGACAAGAAGCTGCTCAGGGCACTATGAGCCAAGCTGACCAGGCTGGCTTGGGGGTCCTAGGCCGGGTGCAAAATGCAACTACATGTCCCTTTGCTCCCACATCCCTCCTCCCTCTCCTGCACCATCTCCAAGGGTGGTGACCTGCCCTCTCTCCCTGGAGGGTCCTGGAGGAAAGCAGTTATTTCAAGGCAGTGAGGGTTGGAATGGCTCCCAGAGGGGGAAATTGCCCCTCTCTACTGGAGCTCCATGGATCAGGGTCTCCATCCTGCTCCAGGTGTCCCAATCAAAGAAGCTGTTATTTAGCAGACGTGGGGTGATCCGGAGGAGGTTAAGTCCATGTCTGGAGGGCTTGACTGTCAGAAAAATTAAGTCCCCTGCCTTTAAGTAAGACTCAAAAGGACACCAAAACAGGACTTTGTTTAAAAGAGAATTGGACCATATCTCATGGGGGTACACTCACCCACAGACCAATCAGCATTCTGATTCCTCGCACAGGGTACCAGTCTGGGTGTGAAGGCAGACCTGGTCCCACTGTCCTCTCCCAGGTGCAGGATGGAGAGTGTCGATGACCTAAACCTCACGCCTGGCCACTGCAGGAAAAACACACACACACACACGCACACACACACACACACACACACACACACACACACACACACACAAAGAGAGAGAGACAGAGACAGAGACAGAGACAGAGACAGAGAGACAGAGAGTCTGGAGTCTTGTCAAAGGAGGATCTCACTTTATTGTATCACTCGGGAACCTACATAGAGTTGTGAAACGGGGGTTGGAGTCTTAGGATGGGGTAGGTGGAGTGGGAAATGAGGGCCAATAATGTTTTACCACTGTATCAGTGGCTGGGCAGAGATGGTATTAGGTTGGGCTATGTTGAGTCACTCTCACATGGAGTTTATGGCCAAAGACAGGTCACCAAACTTGAGTTAAGCTTAGGAAGTTACACTGGGCCTCTGCCTGGGCCAAATGAGGCCCAATATATATGTTTTTCTATATCTATATTTGTATCTATCTTCAATATATTAATATAGGCATATCCATATATATTGATACTTATATCATTTATCTATATTTATTTTTCTCTATATATGAAGTGAGATAGAGCTTTTTCCTACACTTTACACCTCTTGGCTTCAGTAAAGTCTTTCAAGTTGATCATCTAGAAACTTCCTTTCTCAGCCATGAAATCAGGAGTCAAGGTTCCAGTGCATATGCCATGCTGTCACTAAGACCTAGTAAGCAGCTAACTTTTCATTCTTCAAGGAAGACAAGAGAAATGTGTAGTTATCTACCTACTTTCCCAAAGTGGTGTTATCAAAAATTATGGAGCTACTTTCTCACCTACCATACATATCAGATGGATACTTTATTAAGGAGAGGCAAAGAAACTAGGTTTCATGAATGATACTTCCCTTGCTAGCTATGACAGAGAACAAAATATTCCAACCTTCTGGCATATAGGATACACAACAGGTAATGTAAAGCATGATGGAGACTCTGTGTGGTTTTTTTTTCCCATGCTTCTTTTCATCAGGCCTGTTGGGGACTGAATTAGAAAAAGGTGCTTCATTTTTTAAAACAGAAGAAAAATCATTTGTGAAATTTACCCAGTGAAGGGTATCAACAATAAAGGGGAAAACATGGATAATTCTAAGTAATAAAAGATAATATAAACTCACTTTATTGAATAAACACTGATTTGTTATTCAGATGGTTTTGAATTAAATTGGCTTGGTAATACCTCTGAGGCCTTGTATGGGGAGACATTATAGGACAATAATGTGGAAATAAAAAAAGCTAATACTGTATTTGGTACAATTGTATTGTTGCCTGATTTGGCCCAACCAATTGGAAATATAATCTTTATAGTCTTGTTGACTTATTCTGATTTGCTGAGATTAAATAATACTTTCTTTAATATATAAGAGCAAGAAATAAATTGCAAATTAAGCAAGATCTGGTTGTTTCCAAGAGTGATGCTCAAAAAGTTTTCATCTTTTGCCTCCATTTTAATTGACCTTAAAAATAAATCCTGAGCTTGATGAGATGGTTCATCATTTATGAAAGCTGGGTTCCAAATCTCACAATCTATATTCAGTTTTCAGGACCCACATGTGGGATGGCAAGTTCTCTATGGACCAAATTGCACTGTGACTTTCTGTGGCATGTGCACGCATAAGCATATACACATATAAACATATAAACACACATAAAAACATAATTTAATGAAACAAAAATAGAAATTAAAAGAAAGTCACAACCTATTTTTAAATGTATAAATAAATACTTAATATTTGTAAAGTAGATGTGATTATTGATTAAGGTTTAGAATTTAAAATAAAAGAACTAAGTGGAAGCAACACATAGATAATGAAATCTAATAGATCAGATTAAGTTATGTGACCTTCCTCACTAAATACTTCCATAGTTAAAATTGTGCTGAGGATGAACTACCAAGTTAAGGAGACCCCAGACGACAGACACATTTTGGAGACAACTGATTCTACTGTCTTTGCCCTTTCTGTCATACTCTAGCTCTGGTTTTTACTCTCTCAGTTAAAAAAAAAAGAAAGAAAGAAAGAAAGGAAGGAAGGAAGGAAGGAAGAGAGAGAGAGAGAGAGAAAGAAAGCAATAACAAAAACCAGTCCTATGAAGTTCAGTCTCACCTATGCTTTAACTTGCATGTGAAAAGTCATCTCCTTAGAAAAGGTCTGGGACTCCAGTTAACACCTCTATAAGAAGCTCTATTACATATTCTCTTACACCGCTACATTCATTCACAGAGCATCCTGTGTTTGTGGAGTGTATTTTTATCTCTCCCCTTATTCTGTCTGAGGTAGTGAGTCCAGGCCATATCTACATCATCTTCTCCCTGTCTGATAAGTCACAGGAGGAATTCGTAATATTTTATTGAACTGATAAAATGAGGTTAGTTTTTCCAAAGTATATTTTTCAGTAATTTAACTAATTTTATAAGGGCAGTATAATATTATAAAGTTGCTAAAAATTTAATAAATATGAATATAATACTAAATAATAAAACAGTGTAATATATTTTAAAATATCTAGCTTGTCTATTCAAGACGATAAAAAATATAAATGTCAAAAAGAGCCTATGGAACTGCCACTAGCAAAGGAAACTCATGAGCTATGATGATCAACAAATTTACATAGTTCTTATTTGAATTGTGAAACAAATTTTTAAAATTTCAATATAAAACTGTATTGATCCTTTGCGACCTTTTGAAAATAAACCGAGTACTCTTTCTAGTCTGACCCTGAAAACTGACTTAGGTGGGAGGAAAGAAAGAAAGATATAGCACACAAATCCACAAAAGATCTTGCTTTGGGTGAAATTGGGTTCTCTGATGAAAAAGTTGTAGCTCATCCTGTTTATTATATAAAGATGAATAAGGAAGCAGATTTTTGCACACTGGTCAACAAGGAGGCAGAGTTCATGGTATATAGCTGGATAGAGAGGAAAAATTTAGTTTGTCTCTGTAGGGACCAGTCTTCCAGCCATAAATACATATACTGAGAAAGGCATGGAAGACATGCTTTTTAATTGTTGTAGTTGCACACATTATCAACTTCCAAACCAATCTCCACCAGAAAAGCTTTGTCATTCTACTGAGCCTCACTGGAGGACAGACGGACATAAACATTTTGTCCAGGGCCTGAGGCAATGTGATTGGCTGTGCCCATGTCAACAGTACATATTTGTTCAGAAATTCATTCATTCAACTTGCTTTGCTCACTACAACTAAAGATTAACTATTAATAGAGGTATTTATAAAAGAAAAACTCATGTCAAACTTCTCTTTGCATTTAGAAGAAATAATACGTAAAGTAATAAATAACAATAAATAAAATAAGTAATAAAATAATAGGCATGTGCTTGGGGGAAATGAATGTAAAGCAATGAACAAGTTAGACAAGTAAGGGAAATATCAAAAGTGAACAAATTTAACAATGTATATGAGAAATAATTTTTACATTTCCAATTCCAAGATTAAAAGTCTAGAAAAAAAGATTAGCTTAAGAAAATCTTGGATATGATATACTAGTGCATTGTAATAGAGCATTTGAAATTGCAAAAAAAAATTTGAGAAACCTTAGTTCTACTTACAAAGTGAACAGGTAAATACTGTGAACGCAGAAATAAGCAGATAAAAGCTTCTGTATAACAAGATAATCATTTTAATTGGCTATTGATATAAGTAATGGTCAAAGAATTCACAAATTGTTGAAATCAAGTTACATTTCATTAAATATTTTTAGATATGGATTATATTTATTACCCATGCCAATGAAGTTTTCAAGAAAGTATATAACAGAAAACAAAATAGTATAATTATGAGCTTTCATAGAAGAGAGACCAGAAAGCATGAGATAGGCTTAGAATAACATTTATAGAGAAAGGTATTGTTTTCTCTGTTCTAATGAGAGCATATCCAGTAGCAAGACAGAAAAAATTTAAACAACATTAAAGAAAGCATTCACACACCTATTTTCTCATTGCAAACTTTTCATGTTGGGTAATATTTTTTATTATCTATATAATATTTTACTAGTAAACTCAAGTTTTTATATAATAATATTAAAGTTATAGCTTTCTTTAATGCTATGTTAAAAGTTACTTTTCTGAAAATTAAGCTTGGGGATGCATGTACATTTATAAAATTACTGTTATCTAAAATATTTTATGGCAGAAAATGTAAATGAAAATTGAAAAATTTCATAAGAATTTTTTATAAAATGAGAGAAACTTATATTTAGGCATGACAGCACAAGTATATAAAAGGTATGATATTTAAGCCCATCAAGTAGATCTTTAATAATGAGAGAAAATATGTTGCAGTGAAGATTATTGCATTAACATAAAGCAATATATACACAGGAAGAACTTATTAAGATGAGAACTGAGAGAGAAATTGGCAAGGTTGAAAGTAACCATTGATCAATTTGTTGGAGAATATTATGTTAATGTTTTTTTGTTTATGTTGCATTTGTTTAGCTCTGTGAAACTGTGTTGCTGTGCCTGTTTAAAACATCTGATGGTCTGATAAAGAGCTGAATTGCCAACTGTGAGGCAGGAAAGATAAATATACAGGGTTGGCAGACACATAGAATATATAGAAGGAGAAATACTGGAGAAAGAGGAGATCTAGGAGCCAGAGAGGAGAGGAGGACTCTAGGGGCCAGCCATCAAGCCACCTACCCAGTCACAGAATAACCAAATGAAAGTAAGATTTACAGAAAAAAATAACCAACAACAACAACAACAAAAACAACCCAGAGGTAAAATTTAAACAGCATAATTTAGCTTAAAAAAATCTGGCTAGAAATAAACCAAAATTGGATTGGGCATTTATAAGAAAGAATAAGCCTCAATGTATAAATTGTTTGTGAGCTGAGTGGCAGCCCCCCCCAAAAAAAACAAGGAACAAAAGCAACCAACATTAATTAGTCATCATTAATTTTTTTTTTGTTTTGGTTGCTTTTTTTATTAGCGATATCTCTTTTTTTTCTTTTTATTATGAATAAAGAAGTCACATTTTCTATCCTTGTACATACTTAGTCAAGATCGCTTCCCCCTGCCACCACATCAGGTCATTCTCTCTTCTCCACATCTTCCCATTCCCCCCCCACCCCCCACAGATTGGGTAGGAGGTTAAGAGAAGGAATAACTCTTTCTTTGAGATGTAGGCACTGGTTGGTTGTAATAGCTCTATATACATGGGCTTACAGGCAGTACTAATTACATATACTGACATGTTCATGATATTATCAAATATGACACAACTACTTAAATACAGCTACAAATTTTTTAATCTCTTTCCCACATGTGATCAAAATGAAAGAAATAAAAACAACTTTGTAGAAGATTAGAAGAAATTTCTGGCTCATACTGTCCCCACAATTTGGACCTGCCTGCTACTGCTTATCTGGACCAGCAACCCCAAAGTTCCAAAGAAACACACAGACACTTATATTAATTTTATTCTCTTTGGCCTATGACTCAGGCATATTGATAGCTGAATCTTGAATCTTAATTCATGTTTACATTAATCTGTCCTGCCATGTGGCCTATGACTCATCTGTGTTACCTTACATGTTGATTCTTGAGCAGCTGGTTCACATCTCTCTCTGACTCCTGCCTCTATTTCATATCTATGCTTTGAATTCTCTGCCTACTTCTAGGATGCCTGACATAGACCAAAACAGTCTTTTATTCACAGTATAAATGACATCCCACATCACAACTTATATTCACAGGAATAAAATTTTAAAGACTAAGCAGAATGTGTTCATAAAAAATTATAACCATTGTTTTTGCAATACTTTTCAAGGCCTTGGAAAATTATAGCCTAGTAAAGTCTATAATTTACTTCCACTATTATTCAATTTTCTTTAAAATTCTCATTTTCATTATAAAATGTCCCAAGTAGTCAAGTTTCTTTACTTTTCAGGTTGATCCAATTGTTCATATCTCATCAGTCTGGGCCATAGTATACAGCCAGAACAAGATTCTTATAGGTTTTCATTAAATTTAATCACTGAGTTCCTCAAAGGACCTTGTGTGTTCCAGACAGAATATTTCTTGCCTCCAATGGTAAGCAGTAGTTCAATTTCTCTGTTTATCTAGAATAAATTATCTCAAAAGATAAAGGTATTCTTTACTGATTGTGAAATGTGAGGTGTTACAATAGCATAGTAATCTGACTCTCTAGTCCAGTGGAGTTATTATATGGCCACTTGATAGACACATTATTGTTTTGGTTTTAAAAATCAAGAGAACATTGCTCATGCCTATCATAAGCAATGATTTTTTTCAGTTGTCAATATTGGCAATAGCTAGCGATGTGACTTTACTTTTACTCATGACTCTGAACCTTTATGATAGGAAAATTAGGGTAAGCCTGAAATCAATATCCCATACCAAACACAAATATATCTCTAAAACACACTCTCAGAGTTATCAAGCATCAAGATGATTCATTAACAAAAATAGACCTACTATTAAATAAGTGTTCAAAAATGTTTCATATGACACTGGAGCAAGATGTGACCCCACCAATAAGATAAAGTGTTGGAATAGAGTAAATGCAGACTGAAACTTGAAGTTTTCTTTACCTTCAATAAAGATAAAGTGTAATAGATTGAAACAAAGTTAGCAACAGTATGCAATGAGGAAAGCAAATACATATTCACTCTGTGTCTAGGGACCAGGAAAGTTTTGTCATCTGCTTCTAGGCAACAACAAAGCATTAGAAAGCAACAACTTAGCTTCGCTAAGATTCCAGGATGCACAAATGATATGTAAAAAGTCAACAATAAATCAAAGTGTTTCTGATTAGAATGTGGATACAGAATTTTACAAATTGTATTTCATGTATTTTATGATAGCATCAAACTAAATAATTCTGAGTATAAGGTTTTGATGGAGATTTTATTACATAACAATACATAAAATGCATGCCCACTCTTGCTCATTTTTTCTAGGAAATATTTTCATTTTTATATTTAATGTAAGGCATTGGATAAGTTTTTCTGGCTTTTCTATGAGGTCATAGAAAATTAAACTTTAGTTGCTGAAAACAGCATAATCCCCTATTTGGGAATTGTGGCTTGTGATGATTCAGGTGTTTCAGAAAGGCATAATAATGCAAAGTTTTGCATACTCATTTTCATACCATATAAGTCCTAAGACTTTTGAGTTCCACTGATTCCACATGCTGAACTCTGAAAGTAGAATGCATATGTTTGGAGATATCAAATGTATAATCTTAGAATGGTATTTGAAGTATAAAATGCATTTAATGAACTAAAATGAGTAAAGAAGAGCATATTGCACTTACAATATTTATACCCAATGCTATGGGCTTCTAAAGAGGGTGGGTGTGATGCTGTGAAGAAAAGCAATTCCATTCTCAGTAGGTTATCACAGTGTATTTTCAGAACTTTCTAATTGAAGGCATGCTTCATTTGCCTTGGCTATATATATATAAAAAAAAGCCTGCACTTGCTCAAGATTATATTTGTAAATGCCCTCATAAAAATACTCTAGGAAGCACATGGCTTGTTTGCTTATGCATACAAATATGCAACACAGACACAGACACATACACACACACACACAATACCCACCTTCACACTTTTGTTTTCATTACTCCAAAGGAATACCTTTTTATTTTATTTTATTCTTTGTTTTTTTATTTTTTATTATAAATAAAGTCATATATTTTATACATGTATCCCCTTGTTCAAATTCCCTTCCTTCTCCCATCCTTCCTAGTCACTCTCTCTTCTCTCCATCACTTTATCTCCTCCACAACAAATGCAGGAGGTCCCAAGGTCCCAAGGTGGCTTAGTTAAGCATCCACTCCAGGCAGATCTGCTTTTGAAGCACTTTCAAGTGGATTTATTTTCATGCTCAAGAATATTCATTGAATTTCTGATATAAATATAAATATTATTATAAAGTAACTTGTATGTAATCGTATTGACTAAGTTCTGCATTCTATATTAATAAAATTTAATTTATAAATAAAATTGTTAGATATGCTTGCCTAAGTTATTCATTATTTATTTAACACATTTCAAATATGATAATTGCTTGATTTGACTTTTCTTGAGAACAATGATATAATGGACTCATACAAGAGAAAGTAAGGTATAATATATATATATACACACATATTTACATATATATATATATTTCTTCTTGAAAGTATCTGTTATCTTGTTCAGCTCTTACAGAGGAATAAACATATATCTATATTAAATGTCTTTCAAGATTATAAATTAATGAATTGAATTAGGGACTTGATAGTAATTTTAAAGGACAGACTATGATGGCAATCTCCAGAAATATTCAGCTTTTTCACCTCTGTCTAATTGTGCTCAACAATTATGCCCATACCATTCATTGTTTCATTACAGTGAAGGACCTAGTTCATAAGTATGTGGCTTTGTGACTGTTTCCTAATAGAATTAGTATTACTGTGAAAATAGTAGTTTTTAGAAAGACCTGAGGAATTAGAAGAAATTCTAGGACTTGGGTTTCATCTGCTGCAACATAGTTTGCGAAAGCTAGTTACACCTTTCAAAATAGAGATACATGTGAAGATAAACCTCCAAGTGCTTAGTAACTATTGAAAAAGAAGGCAATTAAATATCTGATACTTTTCCAGGAATAGGATAGCTAGAGAAGCAGATTGGCAGAGAATAGGGAGAAAACATCAAAGTTAGTTTTCCAAACATAAAAATAAGGAAATGATTGTATTTATTAACTGGAATTATTTACTTATATACATAGTACCTGCCTATTGACTATAGACTATGTTTTTAATACTATGCTTGTGAAATGTTTGAGACACAGTACTGGATGCAGTTATAGTAAAAAAATTGTCTGATGTAGGATATGTGTAAATATGAGATCTTATTTTATATTTCATGTTTAGTGAATTAGTTTATCTAAGCAATAAATATATTAAAAATTTCAGGGAACTATTTATACTATGAAGGCAAAGACGTAAAGTCAAGTCTAGGGTAATTCAGGCAAACTTATTTTTGGAAAGCCATTTATTTAGGCAGCATTTATGAACAGAAATGTGGATCAGAAGGAAGGCTTCCATATGAATGTATCAGATCACTTCCTAAGTCTTCTAGGGTATCTGAATATGGTTTAGAAATGTCAATCTTAGTAATATAGTACAGGATAGAAAAATGAGAAATATAGTCAAATAAATGACAATAAAAGGGAATAAAGGCAATCTCATAGAAATGACAGTGTTCATAATGTAGTAAATAGGGCAAGAAAAGTAGAAATCTCAAAAATAGAGGTTATTGTATGCAAGTGACACTTAGTAGACTTCACATTGAGAAGAATAAATGTCTTTGGAAAAACAAGTCCTAGAATTAATTATCTTTTAAGGCAATCTGAACTTCAGGATAAAGTTCATGTCTATTGATAAATAATATAAAGTAGTAAATACTATAAAACATTTACAAAGGAAATATTGGGTTTGTGGCCACAGAGTTAACACACATGTCAACCATTAGTTTCCTGTGATAGTTGAAAAGTTACACATCATTCAAAAAGCAAAACAAAAGCTTGTCATGTTGAACAAAGTATTAGAGTTTAAAAATAAGAAATTAATTTATTAAAACCTAGTATTTGATAGGAAATACAAATATTATAGTCTCTACATTTCTGAGTTAGATGTGTTCTTGCAGTGTTCCTATTAAAATAAAAAAGGTGTCATATAAGGATGACTATACTGAAAATTAATATAAGTGAAAATACTACAATATGGTGTTTTATGTGTGGGATGTCTTATTATCTCTGTCTATAATGATTGACAACTTTGCTAGGTATAATAGTGTATGCTGGCTTTTTCTAGGGTCTTCAGCACATCTGTCCAAGCCCTTCTGCCTTTAAGGGTCTCCAGTGAAAAATGAACTATTAGGCTTTATGTGAAACTTGGTCTTTTACCCTTGAAGCTTTAAATGTTCTTTTTTTGTTCTGTACAATTATTGTTTTGATTATAATTTGCCTGTGGGGCCCAGAACAGTTTGACTGCACAACTGCCATGATGCTGGCAGCACCTGGAGGTGCCAGGAAGAGCCCATGAGCATATACCATCCATGGGAGAGCCAGTTTCTAAAGGGAGATACCTGAAATTTTAAATATTCTCTTCCTGGGAAAGGTATAGATTAACCTGAGACCACTGATAAATGTTGAAACTTCCATAGAATGTAAAGCATCCAACAAATTCATAACAGGTATACTAAGCATGAGCTTGGACCAATCCCAAGACTGTAACTTAGAAGCTCTAAAGCTCCTAGCACCCTCCCCAAAATAAAAACCCTTGACTCTTGATGCTCAGGGTCATTCCTACCATACTGCTGCATGGAACACATGGAGTGACCCAAGCTAGCATGTCAATAAAGACACCTTTTGCTGTTGTATTGGACAGGTCTCTTGATACTCTTTTTGGAAGTCTGAACTCTGAGCACAACAGTGCCAGAGGGACTTTTTTTCTGATCCAATCTACTTCATGTTTTGTATGCATCCTGTACACATACACACACACACACACACACACACACACACACACACACACACACACACACACACACATTCTTCTTTAATTCCGAAAATGTATTCTGGGCCGTTGGCCTCAGTTTCTCCTCTCTATTATTTTTAGATTTGATATTTTCATAATACGCCAAGTTTCCTTGATAATTTACATTTTGAGATTTTTAGGCTTAACATTTTCTTTGCCTGATATAACACTTTCTCTTATCATATTATTTTTAATTTCTTCTACCTTGTATATTCTGTTAATGAAACTTGTCTCTATAGATGCTCTTCAAGTTTCTAAATTTTTCATTTCCAGGTTTCCCCTAGTTTGAGATTTTTTTATTGATTCTATTTATATTTTCAGGTCTTAAAAGGTTTTATTCAATTTCTTTTACTGTTTGTGCTTTTTTTATTTCTATAAATATCTATCATATCCACAAAGAAAGCTTTAAGTTTTTGTTTTGTTGTTGTTGTTGTTAATGATCTTGTGTGTTGGAATTTTCATGGCCTGCTGTGGTAGGGTTCCTGGGCTCTAGTGTAATACATTTTTTTGGATTATTGACTGTGCTTTAATGCTGGAGTCTAAGCATCTAGGATTGAGAAAAGCATATTTCTATGTGCTCATATCTTGTTCTGTTCTTTTTGTCTGTGTGTTTTGATCCCTCAGTGCATGTTTCCTCTCTTGGATTTTGAAAAATATTATGACTATGTGTTGATCGGTAGGATTTTTTTTCTGTAGAGCTGTGGCCCATGGAGATTCCTGGCACAATGTTTTTTCCTGATAGCGTGTGCTGAAACATAAAAATGTGGATAGTCTAGAGGTTTGAGAAGGTTCACAAGAGAGATAAAAGCAGAGCAGAAAGTTATACCAGGATCTACTTAATCTCTTTAGAATGTGGCAGGAAATAATAAAACGTTACCCTAGAAGATCTGTTGTAGAGCAAGGGTGAGATGTGGCATTGGATCTATATGAAAGAAAGAGGAAGTGAAGATCTGTAATTACCTCCTACCTGCTGATTTTGGGGATGAGCTAAAGCAATGTGTGGATGTAGGGATTTCAGGAGGAGAAAATCTTTAGGGTTTGCAAGAGGTGGGGTTCAATGAATCGGGCATAGATGTTGTGCTGCAGAGTTGAGGGTAAGATTCAGAGATTGGAAATGGATACATAGGTTGAGTGGGGAAGATCTGTAGTCAACCTCTCTGCTTTCCTGTACCATGTATAACTTGAAAACATCATTGTATCCTAGCAACTGCAATTGTATTCTTCCTGGAAAGTAGCAATAAGTATTTTTTTTTCTGATAATGGTATGAAAAATTTAATTGCTTGCAATAAACTCAGTCTTGCTGACGCCCTCCAACCTAAGCTAGTTTTAATTTCCACTGACCATATCAAGAGATCCTGGCTCTGGTAAGTATATACTTATATTTCCCAAGAATCTTGATACAATATCAGTCTTCAGAAGCCAAGAGAGTGCATCCAATCTCTTTGAATTGAAAGTACAGATTGTTGCAAGCCATCATAGTGAATTCAGAAAATGAAGCTTGGGTCCTCTTTGGGAACAGACAATGTTCACAACTATTGAGCCATCTCTCCAGGTAGAAACCAAAACTTACTTATAATACATACTGATAGTTCTTAAAATAGAAATTGCAAAGGTTGCACATTGTGAGAGAAAGAATGATTTAAATTCTTTAGTACAAACACATTTTTTCCTTTTATTATTATAATTATTAATTATTATTATTATTATTATTATTATTAACAAAGAAATCACACTTTATAACCTTGTATACCCTTATTCAAGGTCCCTTGCCCCTCCCACCACATCAGGTCATTCTTTCTTCTCCACAAATCCCCATCCCTTCCCTGGGCAGGCTGCAGGCTGTCCCATGGTCCCACTGCCCCAATATTGCTTAGTTCAGTCTTCACTCCTGGCAGATGCAGTTTTCTACCTGCTCCCTCAAGAGTGAGTCAGGTGTTCCTCTAGGCAGAGTGGGATCCACAGTGTCACTCCAGGGTGTTTCTGATCCCAAGCTGTTCAGTGGTTGTGGTTTGCAGCTTGGGCATGCTTTGCTTTTTTCTTGTTTGTTTGTTTGTTTAGAGTCCACTAATGAGTGAGTACATCCTCTGCTTATCATTCTGAGTTTGTGATTCCTCGCTCAGTAGGATATTCTCCAAATTCATCCATTTGTCTGCAAATTTTAGGATATCATTTTTTCTTACTGCTGAGTAGTACTCCATTGTGTAGATGTACCACAGTTTGTTAATCCATTCTTCAGTTGAGGGACATCTAGGTTGCTTCCAGGTTCTTGCTATTACAAATATCACTGCTATGAACATAATTGAGCTAATGCCTTTGGAGTGTGACTGTGCATCTTTAGGGCATACACTCAGAAGTGGTATTGCCGGGTCCTTGGGGAGATTGATTCTCAATTTTTTGAGAAACCGTCATATTGCATTCCAAAGTGACTGAACAAGCTTACACTCCCACCAACAATGGAGGGGTGTTCCCCTTGCTCTGCATCCTCTCCAACATAGGCTGTCCTGTGTGTCTTTTATCTTAGCCAATCTAACAGGTATTAGGTGGTATCTCAAAGGTGTTTTGATTTGCATTTCTCTGATGGCTAAAGATGATGAGCACTTTTTCAGGTGCCTTTCAGCCATTTGTAATTCCTCTGCTGAGAGTTCCCTTTTTAGATCTGAACCCCATTTTTTGATTGGGTTATTCAAGGTTTTGGGCTCTAGATTCTTGAGTTCTTTATATATCTTAGAGACACATTTTTTTTTTGTTTATTTGTTGTTTGCTTTCTTGCTTTTGGTAAAAAGTAGACATAAGTTTATTGCACATGGTGTCATATATGAGATGTTCAGTGTGGACCTTGGTTTTTTACCATCTCTCTATCTCACGTATGTAGATCTTGAGTTCATCTTCTCTTCTGCCCATTGAATTCGCAGTAGGCTTCGTGCACTTCTATTCTATATACTCCACTTCTCTGCAATGAAGAAGAAATTTTGTTTCTGAGCTATTTTATACAAGAACCTCAGCAGTAGTGGGTAAGTTTTTACTCTGTTCCACCTAAAGTGATATATATACTGAATGAATGTTCCCACTGTCATCCTTCTAAAGAGCAAATTTTGCTTATACAAAAGAAGCAAATATAAACAGGTCATTAGATAAAGTGTTTTTATTATTCATATTTGTCATACTAGAACATCTTACAAAGTGCTGCAGGTCTCCATTTTGCTTGTTTTACTTCCTGTGACACAAAAAAACATCTTTAAATAAATTACTCCTTAGTATGTAATGTCTGTGCTGTATGATATAGTGGTTCTCAGCCTTTCTAGTGCCACATCCTTTAATTCAGTTACTCATGTTTTTGTGATCCCAACCTCAAAATTATTTTGTTGGTACTTTACAACCATAATTTTTCTTTTGTTATGAATTGCAATGTGAATATTTGATTTACAGAATATTTGACATGTGACCCCCCAAAAGGGGTTCTTATATAAAGGTTGAGATCATTAATAAGCCATCTCTAAGGACCTATCATTTTGATGCAGATAATAGCTCAACAGCATTGATATGGCATGTAAGCTTTGACATAAAAGTAAACAAGTGTACATGACACAATGTACTGCATAAGCAGTCAACAAAATAAAATGAATAACCTCATGATAATCTTATGCTTGTATTACATCAAGTTTTCATGCTATACATTAATTGAGTAATACTTGCCTTGACAGGAAAACTGATCTTCCCATAAGTAATTTCATTGCTACCCTATAACAAGGACAAATGTTAAATAAAACCAGAATTTACACATTTCAATGGAGAGACTCTATTATCTCCAAACATAATGATTACCAAATTCAAAATTAGTTTGTAAATTAAATATTAGTTAATTAAACATACAGTTGCTCAAGATAAAATATCTAATGCATAAGTTTTTCAAACAATCTTTTGTCAAGTATGTAAGTGAAAAAAAATTGTTGCCTAAATTTCATGATCTATTTATGAGAAATGCCCTCTGTAGAGAGCTTCTTCTCTTTGCTTACACTGCTTTTCTGGTATGCAGAGTATGTTTATGATGACAGGCCATCTTTAATAAGAAGAATTCTCTAATCAAAACAAAGCTGCTGAAAAAGCTATGGCTCAATGTGCCCAGTTAACACTGTTTTGACTGCCTCACAAATATACCTTATCTTGGTAAGTCAATGCTATTTTTGATAGTTTGCTAAGTATTTTGAAACCTAATCCTACAAACTTTAGTGAGGACTTAAATATCACAAGTTTAAATATGATACAGAGATAAATATTTTACCTCTAAAATGAGCAACACAATTATGGCAACTACTTAAATGATAGATAAGACTGTGAACACCATGCAGGGTCCTTGATTTTTGCTTTTCCTTGATACTAATTTATGTGTCTATGGTTGAAGAGATTTTAGAAAATGTTTTCTTTCTAATAATCAATTTTCTAATAGATACACATCTATTTATCATTGTATATAGTACAGAAAGTAATACTAAAACAAAAGAAACAGAGTACTTTCTTTTCTAGAAATATTTTTCTCTTATAAAGAATATTTACAATTAGCCATATATTATGAAGCTGGCACAATGCCTCTTCCCATAAGTATAACAAAGACAATGATCTAATATCTTAGATATTTTGTAAAACATGAATATGATAAAAATAGTAACTTGCAAATGTCAAAACTGTCACTCATTTATAATGATAATTGATAAGATATAAGATAGTTCAAATGTTGTTATAATTTATTAATTTTAAAATATGTGTATTTTATTTCTGTATATGAGTCTTTTCTCCTGTATGTATGTATGTGTATCAGAAGCGTTCAGTTTTCATTTGGGGGAGTGATACTGAAGAAATCATTATAATCTCTAGAACTTGAGTTACAAGTGGTTGTAAGACAATACACGGGTGCTATAACCCATACCCAGAGCTTATACAGTAGCAGAAAGTAATCCCAACCAGTAAGCCGTCTATCAATCCCCCATATTTTAAATATTTTAAACATATAGGTCAAACTTCATATTAACATATTTAAACCCCTATTTCATGTAAATTTTAAAATAGAATAAAAATAAAAATAAAGGATATGTGAGTTTTGTGCTTTAATACGATTCTACAAGTAAATCTTACATAGATTGAATATATCTAAATTCTAATAATGTATAAGTCTAAAATCTGAAATGTTTTAAGATTAAAATTTTTTGAATAGCAATATAGTACCACAAATAGGCAAATACCAAATTAATCTTCAATATTGAGTTATAGCTAAAATACATGCACCCAAAAATACATAAATTATACTCATGTTATGTGTAAAAGTTATCCACTTTATAAAATGTGTTCTTGACTTGGGGCTATAAGATCCAACATAGTTTTTTCAGTATATAAAAATATTTTAAGAATCTGAAAAATTGAGGAGAACAAAGCATTTCTTACTCTAAGCATAAAAGAGGCTGGAACTCAAGTTTTATAAACAAAAGTTCTCAAAACTGAAGGAGTCACAGCGTAGAATTCAACTTAGTCTTTTTTCTACTTTTATTCCACCTAAAATAGTTACCAGGTATAAATTATTAGCTAGAATGAGTATTTAAATTATCATGTTTATGTGATGTATTTTTGAATTTTATAAGATAAAATACTTGTTGATTTGAAATAAAATCCAATTCATTATAGTAACATCTAGAAACTTAATTCTGATTTGACAATATATAAATTTTCATTTTAAAATAAATTTATTACAGATACTTTAGCTTCCCTAGGCAATGATGTCTAATATGAAGAACAACACAATATATATAACTGAAAGAGACAATTTTACAAACTTTCATAAAACTGGTGAATGACCAGTGTGATGTAAGATGCCTATGTTTCCTTCATTTTCTATGCATAGTGGCTTTCCAAGTGGGATGCTAGAGTACAAATGATATGCCAGCAATATTTGGCATAGTCCAATCATTTATAAGCTAAAAGAATCTGAGAACTGAAGGAAATTGATCTTTTTTTAAAGAAACTGATTTCAAAGTAGAGGTTATATTGTTTCTTGCTTTGCCCTAGAATATTTAAAGACACTAAAATAAGAGAAAGTCTAACATAAAATTACAAACATTTTTGTAGCTATAGTTATGTTTGAGAAATGCTTTGAATATGTGAAGCCTTTTGATTTTATTTTTATATTTTAACAATTGTTTCGAACCACTTTTAAATCATTTTGAGTATTGAGAAATGTATGTTTGCTTTATACATTTATATATAATTGGTATTGATAGTGCTTTGCAATTGTATAATGATAGCAAATATTGTTTAGCTATATTGAATTCACATTACATTGCCTTTGGAAGTTTATTCCTTACTGTTACAAACAGCAATATAGAACAGAATTGACTTTTATGACATTACTCATTGCTTACATTTTTAAAACTGCTTTTGCTTAATCAGATGTTTATGCTTACAGAAACTGCTAATAATATTCATAGCTCAATGAAGCTTGAATGCTGCTTACAAGTTAAATATTTCCAAATTTAGTATGCCAAACAAATAAAGGAATAAATTTTGAAGCCTCAAAGAGACGGAGACAATCTTTAAGCAATTAATACGAATATCTAGTTCATGATTTAATATCATATCTTTATAATAAAAATTCTCCATCTGTTATTTATTGGTCAGGTGTTAAATGTGAAATAAAACACTTTTTATTTTAAAAATTTATAAAAAGTTTCTCTCTTATGTATTTATTTACATTTAGAATATATGAATTTGGGGTTGCTGGAGGAGGCAATACTTGCAACCTACATAGATAACCTTATCTGTCCTAAGGCTGGATTCTCAATTTTAGTTTGGACCAAGGTTGAAAAACTGAAGTGGAAAGAGAACAGAATCTTTGACCTGTAGATCTGTTGACCCTCTTTACTCTTGATGCACAAAAACTCCATTTATTGAATTCTACTCTGTGACTCCTTCAGTTATGAGAACTTTCCTTTATAAAACTTGAGTTCCAATTTCTTTTATGCTTAGAGTCAGAAATGCTCTGTTCTCCTCTCTAAAATTTGTTGCAAAAACTGAAAATGAGATTTTTTAAAGGTGTATAAGTTAATCTGCATTTTTCTATACATTAGCTTAAAAAACTCATTTATCTTGAGGTTATGTATACAAATAAAAGCAATAGTAATTATGTTGAGGAAGGATTTATGTCTGTTTATCAGAGCATTACTGATTATGTAATTCTAAAGTAACACAGTATTTAGTTTTTCATATGTTTAATAAATCCAGTCATACTACCATACATTTAATCATACATTTAATGTTTATATGCAAGAATATATATATATATATATATATATATATACTTGTTTTCTAGTCTTAACAAGAAATCAAAAGTTACATCCATATTAGGGTGTTCAGTGCAGTTTTTTTCCTTCTGGAAATTCATGAAAGAGTACAACAATCAACAGAAGATTTAAAGATTGAAAGAATAATTTGAAGGCATAATTATTGACTTTATAATGGGATTCACTTGTGAATAATCTTTCTTGAACCTACCTCCTGTTTTAAATTATCCACATTAATGCTAACATTCCATGGATGCAAATTTATCTTTTATTTTCAAACTATATACTCAACATTTTGTGTGTAACTTTATTGTCATCTCATAGATTTTTTTTTCATTCTCCTGATTTATCTTTTTTCCTTTTCAGAAACTTTCTCTTCTTGCTGATTCTGTGGTGACTTTTCATTTAATTTTAATGTTTAGAATAAAATTATAGCATATAGACTCATACTTGTTCAATTTTACTTCTTATTTTCTTGATTCATAAGAAGAGGTTCAATTTATCAAGAATCCTAAGAGCCAGGGTATCTTGGCATGAACCATTGATATACAATGACCCCATATTGAAGTATGCTCATTATGTGTGGAAAGTTTGTCTACATTTTTTAGTTACAGCAGATTATCCTGGCAGCTCTGCACAGCTAAGTGTAAGATTTCAGTAAGGAGCTACTGGAAAATAAGCCACTTTGTGTAAATGAAAAATTACTGACAATTACTTGTATGATACATAACTAAATTGACTGTTCTAATTAGCCTCTCTTGTGATTATGATTAAAACGGTGACATCTGCTAAAAAAAAAAAAAAATCTGACAATTAAATTTAAAGTACAACTGATAGAGATAGTCAAGGCAGAAAATACAAGTTTACAGATAAAATCTAAGACTAAACGCTAACTAAGAAATTAAGGAGTTATTTACTTCTTTAAGTTTTTTAAAATTATTTCAGAACTTTTTACTAAATGCTGTTACATGAACACATATTGACATGCCACGATTAAATAAAAAGAAGAGGAAGAATATGAAAGTGTTTTGATGAAAAAAGAGAAGGGGAGAAACTATGCAATTATAATCTCCAACTTGAAAAAATAAATGAATATACAACAATGCTGTTACTCATTTACTCATAGGAAAATCACATCAATTTAACAATGAGCCTTGAAGTTGTCTAGCAAACTTACCATTCTATAAACTGTGTTTTTAATGTATAGATGAAATCAAAAATAAAAGAAATAATAAAAAAGATAGGTCTCAAAAGAAAAAAAAAAGAAAGTGTCACTATTAAGAGTTGTGTTTTTGGTGGAGTGGGAGTGAGTGTAGCCTGCTTGGAGAAAGTACGTCACTCTGCCTCCTGGCTTTTATGTTTTTTTATATGCTTAAGCTACAACCACAGTTTCAGTCTACTTCTTATTGCCTGTGATTCCAGATATAAGATCTATCAGCTTCTTCTCTAACAACATGTCTTCACGCATGTTACCTTGATTTCTTCCATGATGGTAAAGGTCTGAAACTCTGAACTGTATGTGAGCCACCACAATTAAATATTTTTCTGTATCATACATGCACTGCTCATTGTTTCTCTTCACTGCTATAAAAACTCGTACTATAACAACAAGAAACTTAAATTTTGTTTATTTTATGCAATTCAAACTTTAGTTTAAGAAATGCAATTCTGAGATAAATTTACATCATAAATTCTGAGAAAAATTCTCAGGCAAGTGACACAGTAGGTGATAAAAGGACTTTGTATAAACAGACATTAAATCTTTATTTATAACACAATGCTACCACTTCTTTCTAATAATGTTATTTTTTTATATTAACAAAATGTTAAATGATCCATTTTAGCCTAAGGGTTTTTATTCTTAATGACTGGTATATCCAAGACAGGTGTCTGTATGAAAAGAAAGTTTTTACTTGATGAATTTATATTAGTAGTTGTTTAATTTTAGAACAAATTGAGTTTGCCAGAGAAGAAATATATTGCTTGGTGTGACAGGCTGAAGTTTAACTCTGATGATCCCACAAGTAATTTTGAAGTAATCTTGTCATAATATTGCATTAATTTGAAAGCATAATGTATGTCAGATGCTTGGATGGTAAGAACTGCTTCGAAAGCAGAGAGATGTGTTGTTAGTTAATGAGGTGTGAATTCTGCTTTTCTTCTTTTGATGCGATTCTTTGATCAGATTGAAATAAAAAATACTGTAAGTGATTATATGAAGAATTTAATTATGAGGATCTTGACTTACAATTTTGAAAATATGTTTTATGACCTGTTTAACCTAGGAGAAATACATCACAGCCATATTAAGGATGTATAGGTAATTAACATCATCATGTTATTAATTTAATGACTATCAAAGTTTTAGAAACATTATTCATTTAAATTTATAGATACATTTTAATAAATTCAGGGCAAGGAATTGATTTTCAAATAATATTTAACATATTATGACATAATTTAAATTATTTGTTGTCATCTTTACATATATGCACAGATAATCAAGTTAATGATTGAATTAATACTCTTTGATAATGTCTCTTTCCCACACAACAGAATGAAGCATTTCTACAAATCCTCCAAATTATGCTCATATTCCATAATTCATCACTAAAATATTTCTCATTAAATGACTTTATCTGACTTTTTATCATAAATTTTACATATATATGTAAAATATGCATATATATGTTTTACCAGGGCCATGAGAGTTTATTCAGGAGAGTTGCCAGGTGGGTACAGAAGCAGAGAAACAGAAGTGAGAAGGAGAGTATATTCTTAAACTTTTAAAATAATTGCGTTATCTCTTCTTTATTTTTCAACCACATTCACTTATAATTACTTTTGAATATTATTCAGCCAATTTAGGAATACCTTACTGTTGATTATTAGCTATTATTTTATATAAAAATGTACTGATTTATTCATAAGTTAGAATTTTTACATGTTAATGTTTTCTGATATGAAATTATTGTAAATACACTTTCTATAAACATAGTAGTTTTTAGTATTAGTATTAATGTATATTAGTGTACATAGAGCATGTATTTCCTCAATAGATTGTCAGTTTCCCATAGTACTTGTACTGACTCATAATCTCAACAGAAAAATAGGATCTTTCCAGAATCTCCTAACCCTTCCCAAAACTCAGTTCCATTCTTTTTCTACCTTGTGCTAATCCAAGAATGTGTAATGATCTAACAGTATGATTTTTTAATGGCAAACAGTTAACATTTTAAACAATAAAATAAAAAAAAATGAGATTATCTTCCCTGATGATTCTTAAGATGTCAGCATAGTTTGATATATTTCAGTATATTCTGGTAGAAAATGTCTATCCAGGTCTTTTCATTTTTTTTTTTTTTACCATTTTGAGTTTTTTATTTGCTTGAAAGGGTAATTTATATAATCTGAATATGCCACATTTTCTGTTTCTCTATATTGCTTATATATATATTCTTATTTAGTTTATTAATTCTATCTCTTTAAAAGAATACTATTAGTTTCAATATAGCAAATTCTATCAGTATTTATTCATAATATCTATGATTTAAAACTGTATATTTTGCTAAAAAAATTTTATTTCAAGTATTACCTTTTCAAATTATATAATGCTGAACTTTGCAGAATAAATTTTGAAACAGAAACCAAAAGAGAATAATAAATATTTGGGCTCTACCAATTACCTTCCTTTTGAAAGGTGGAACAAATAGAAAACTTTAGGTATCTTTGTCTCCACTTTCAGTCATTGTTTGAAATAGGTTCTGTGATAACACTTAAGGTGGTTATGTATTTGATTATAGGAGAAGTCCTGTCTAGGCACCACCTTCACTATTGATTGGAAACTTAGCCAGGGACATTTTGTGAGTTATTCGAGGTTTCTCTAGCACTTGGTCTCTTTTCAACCCCACATTGGCTTCCTCTATTAAGAGCTCCATTTCTCTTATTTTTCTTCCTATTTGTTGTTCTTCTTACTCAATAATCTCTTCTCATCATTTGTTCCCACTTCTTCTTGGTTATAACCCCTTATGCTTCCAATTAGCTAAGGAGATCTTCTCTATTTTCTCTTCCTGGGAGAATCCCTGAATGTCTCATTTAAGTTCCTCCTGATCTCAAGCTGTTCAGTGGTTGTGCTTTGCAGCTTGAGTGTTCTTTGCTTTTTGTCTAAAGTCCACTTATGAGTGAGGACATCTGATGCTTATCTTTCTTGGCTTGTGATTGGTTTTTACAGACAGGGTATCTTTGTGCAACAGCCCTAGAAGTCCTGAAACTCATTTTTTAGACCAGGCTTGCCTTAAACACAGAAAGATTCACCTGCTTCTGCCTTTCTTGGATTAAATGAGTATACCATCACTCTTGGATTCTATGTATGTGGTTTAAATGGAAATATGCTGCACATATTTCCATTTCCAAAAAAATGGGAAATGTTTTTTTCAAGAGTTATAGCTCATTAATTAATAAACTATAATACCTAACATGCAAGACATCTTTTTCAAGTGCTTGGTCAACAGATTCTAATACACTCTCAAGAATATAGGCTCTTGCGATTGCCTTTGGTTTCCTCTAAAAGCTTTACATTTAGACTCCATTATTCATGATAGGACATACGTCAGAAACAGAATAAGTCAGCTGTAAGCCTTATCCCTAAGTTATAGTTCTCATAGTAGCAGAAAATGCTATGATGCCTGTCAAGATAAAAAAAAAATCAACCAGTAATTCTACATAGCTATAAGTCTAAAAACAACAATAAGGATGAATCTAACCAGTAATCCTCACTAGTAAAAGAACAAAACATTTACTTTGGAGGTAATGAAAAGCTGTCCTATTTAACATAAGGATTATTTAATAAGGGAGAATTTCAACATGGTACTCTAACAATTACCAATTAACAGTTGCTTGAAAGAACCAGGACCTTAACAGAGAATCTAATTTTGACCTTTTCGTAAACTGATATAATTCCTAACTTCACTCTTTAATATTAACTATGACGCCTACTGATAGGTGTAGTTCTTAACCTGTTTTTAAAAAATTATCTTTTTGTAAGAAACGGTGAATAATACAGAGATCCACAATGGAACAATGTAGAGAATAATGGACTCTGCATTGCTCAGCACAATTAAAATAACTATAGTACAATCTCTATATTTATAGCTCAATCAAATGATAGAAAGGAAGAAAGAACATCTATAAGAGTCAAAGAATCAACAGTATTTTGGGACATTACAGGGTAACTAGGTTCATATAATAGCCACAATATGGTTGTCTAAGTAGCATCCATATGATAATATCATTTGACACATAAGTGGGGTTGGAAAAACTGCAAAAATGTCTCATACCTAGATAAAGAGACATAGGCAATGACGATAGAGAAAGGAATATTTTTTATAGATGAGCTCTTTGATAGGGTATACAATTTTGTATGGTCAGCCCTAAGTTTTATTTAAGTTTTATTGTTGTAAAAAAATGACCACAGAAACTCTTATTAAAAACAATAATTTAGCATAAACTTGGCTGATTTATAGTTCAGAGGTTTAGTCCATTATCATCATGGCAGAAAGCATGGTGGTGTATAGGCTAACATGTTACCGTAAAAAAGCTGAGAGTTCTGTATTTACATATGTAGGCAACAGAAGCAGACTGAAACACACTAGGTCTTTATTGAGATTCTGAAACCTTAAATTCTACCATTAGTATCATAGTACCTCTAACAAGGCCACAACTACTCAAACAAAGCCACAATTTCTAATATTGTTATTCTCTATGGGCCAAGCATTTAATTACATAAAATTGTTTTGGTAATCCTGGCTTTCTTGTTATTCCAAATGAAGTTGAGTATTATTATTTCAAGATCCATAAAATATTCTGTTGGGATTTTGATGGGCGGTGCATTGATTGAATCTGTAGATTGTTTTTGGAGGAATTACCATTTTTACTATGTTGATCCTACCTATCCAAGAACATGGGATATCTTTCCATTTTCTGATATCCTCTTCAATTTCTTTCTTCAGTGACTTAAAATTTTTGTCAAATAGATTTGTTATTCTTTGATTATAGTTACTCCAAAGTATTTAATGCCATTTGCAGCTATTATAAAGAGATATTTGCTTTATTTCTTTTTTGGCCCTTTCATCTTTGGTGTATATGAAGGCTACTGATTTCTTTGAGTTAATCTTGTATCTTGCTACATTGCTGAAGGTGTTTATCAAGTGTAGGAGTTCCCTGGTAAAATTCTGTGGGTCAATTATGTATACAATCATATCATCTACAGATAGAGATATTTTGACTTCTTTTCCAATTTGTATCCCCTTAATCTCCTTTCATTCTCTTATTACTGTAGCTAAAACTTTGATAAGTATATTGAATGAATAAGGGGAGAGAGGCCATCTTTGTCTAGTTCCTGATTTTATTATGATTACTTTGAGTTTTTCTCCATTAAGTTTGATTTTTGGCTGTCAGCTTTTTGTAATTCGCCTTTATTATATTTAGATATTTTCCCTGAATTCCTGATCTCTCTAGGACTTTTATCATAAGGGAGTGCTGGATTTTGTCAAAGGCTTTTTCAATATCTAGGGACATGATCATGTAGTTTTTTTCCCTTAAGTTTGTTTATATGATGGATGACATTTACGAGTTTTTCATATGTCAAACCAACCCTGCATTTCAGGGATGAAGCCTACTTGGTCATAGTGGATGATGTTTTTTATATATTGTTGTATACTGTTTGCTAAAATTTTGTTGAGAATTTTAGCATCAATATTTTCTTTTGCAACTCTTAATATTCTTTTTTTTTAAATTTTGTAGATTTGGTGGCTTTACTATGTTTAGTTAGCAGACATTCTTGGAAGGTCTAGTCTATTTGGTGTTCTATAAACTTCTTGTATCTTTATAAGTGTTTCTTTACTTATATTGGAAATATTTTTTTATCCATGATTTTGTTGAATCTATTTTTTTGTGTCTTTGAGCTGGTATTCTTTCTTTTCAATTAAAATCATTCTTAGGTTTGGTCTTTTAATGGTTTCCCACACTTCCTGGAAATTTTGTGTTATGACTTTTTTTGGTTGTAGTGTTTTCTATCTCTTGCATTCTGTTGGTTATACTTGCACCTGTGGTGCCATTTCATTCCTTCAGATATTTTGTTCCCAGCATTGCCTCAGTTTGTATTTTTTTCATTGCTTCTATTTCAATTTTTGTATCTTGAAATGTTTCCTTAACCTGTTTTTGTTTATTTTTTCTTTTCTTGTATTTATTTTCTTTAAGAAATTTTTTGATCTCTTCCAATTATTTATTTATTTCTGTAAAAAATATATATTTCCTTTTAAGGATTCTCCTCTCTTCATAAAGTTGTTCTAAAGGTTGTTTTATTTTCTGCTTCTTCTGCATTCCTATCCTCACTACTTGTTGTTGTAGATCCTCCAGATTCTTATACTGCCATATTATCCTTTATGTTGTTATATGATTCCTTTTTTATTTTTGAGCATAGTCTCAGTTTTTATCTCTGTATCACCTTTTTCAAATTCCATTCCTTCTCCCTCCCCTCCCAGTCACTCTCTCTTCTCCATATCTCCTTATCTCCTCCCCAGCAAGGGCAGGAGGTCCCAAGGTCCCAAGGTTGCTTAAACTTTAGGCAAGTATGATTTCCTCATCCTAATATCAAGACTGGATTAGGTGTTCCTCTGGATTTAATGGGCTCCAAGGTGCCGGTCCAAGGTGCTTCTGAGCCCAAGCTGCTCAGTGGTTGTGGACTGCAGCTTGGGAAGGCTTTGCTTTTTGTTTAAAGTTCACTAATGAGTGAGTACATCTCCTGCTTATCTTTCTGGATTTGAGATACCTCACTCAGAAGGATATTCTGCAAATCCATTCTTTTGCCTACAAATTTTAGGATATCATTTTTTCTTACTGCTGAGTAGTACTCCATTGAGTAGATGTGCTACAGTTTGTTAATCAATTCTTCAGTTAAGGGGCATCTAGGTTGTTTCCAGGTTCTTCCTATTACAAAGAATGCTGCTATGAACATAGCTGAGCTAATGCTTTTGGTATCTAAATGTGCATCTTTAGGGTATATGCCAAGAAGTAATATTGCTGTGTCCTTGTGGAGATTGATTCCCAGTTTTCTGAGAAACTATCATATTGCCTTCTGGAGTGGCTGAACAAGCTGAAACTCCTACCAACAATTGAGGAGTGTTCCCCTTCCTCCGCAATCTTTCCAGCATCAGCTGTCATAGCTTATACAGATGATATTATTATACATCCTAAAATTATTTGCCTTGGAAGGGCATCTTCCACAATTAACTAGACCCTCCTATGTCGATAAGCAATTACGAAAATGACACCATAGACAGATCCACATACAGACCTGATGCAAGCATTCTTTGATTGGTCTTTTTTCCCATAGTTATTCTAGGCTGAATCTAATTGAAAAATACTAAACATTAGAACATTACCTAGATCTTAATGTTTATATGAGTCATTTACCTCTTAATTTTGCAAAATATATTCTATAAAGATTTTAGTTGGACATGGAAACATATAGTAGTATTATGATAGCTAAAAGTAATGAGAATGGTCACAACCTGAATTCCAGTTCCCAGCATGGTGGATCCACCAAACAGGAAATGCTTGATTAGAAATGTGAGAGAGTGGGAGGGGGAAGGGATATGAATATTAGAGTCTAATATTCAATTAAGACTCTATCATACTGATTATATTACTTTATTCTCTTCTGGACAATAAATTGTCATGTTCAATCAGAAGAATTATTGAATTATGAAATGTCAAGCAAATGCAGCCTTTTCTCTACTGACTATGGATTGTTTCATGTGTGGTGAATGCTTTTGATAGGTCTTTCTTTCCAAAAGAATCATACTGGGAAGTTATACAGAGACAGAGAAAGTTCTCTCTCTCTCTCTCTCTCTCTCTCTCACACACACACACACACACACACACACACACACACAAAGTGCAGTCTCAGAACAAGAAGGTATTATTTAGGATAAATGAATTTACTTGGAAGGGCTTTTTTTTTAGTTTTGGCAAAAAAGTCTTTGTCTATGCACAGAATAATAAAAAAACACCCATAGAAATAAACAAAACATTGTTGGCCTTATTAGGATGCCTCCACACCATTGGTCAGATGTTACAACAGAGAGTAATAAATAATAATAATAATAATAATAATAATAACCTCTCCTGTAATAAAAACAAGACCTGGGTTGAATTAAAAAACCTCCTCACAGGTAACACTAAGAAGGTCAAAGTTTCTTCTAGATTCAAGAATACAGTGCATGATCAATACAGAGAATGTTTACAAAGACAATCTACTCACATTTCTTGAATTAATGCATAATCCTATAACCCTACTATTCAGAGTCTCAATGGAAAGTGAAATGTGAACTTGATGCAACGTCCACAGCACTTGTTAGGAATAAAGACTTGCATAGAATAAAGCTCTCACACAAAGACAGCCATTACAGGAATTAATGACTCTGATGCCCTGAAAATACAAAAAACAATATCTAACCACAGACACAACCCAACTCCTAGTCACATTAATGAAGACTTGTATGTAGATCAAGCTGAAAGAAAGACATGTCTATTCCAAGGCATAAACTATATTTACTGCAGCTTCTGTGGCCTATACAAGAAACTTTGCTCTCCATAAAGCACAATATATATTGAGACAAACAAAGGACACATCCCAGAACAAGAAAGAAATAGTCAGAAATAGATTCACTTAAAATATGTTTTGGGATAGTTAGACAAGTAATTTAGAATAACTATTATTTATATATTACAATTTGAGGTAGGAAAGAAGTATGAGAAAAATAACTGATCACTCAAGAAAACATTTGGAAGCCTTAATAAGCATCAATCAAATAAAAGCAATAAAAATGCAAAACAACAAAGTCACCAATAAAAGCAGGAGATAAAATTACTTCAATTAATTTATTAGCCTAGGACATAGCTGAGTAAGAACCAGTGAGCATAAAGATAAGTCTATTTTGAGTACATAGGGAAACAGAAAATTAAGCAAATAAAAACATACTTTAAATATCAAGACATTCAATGTAAATGTTGGGTAAATCTAAGGTTGAAAAAGAAAGAAAATAAGAGTGAAGCAGTATCTGATAAAATGAGTGAATAACAGTTGGCTCAATTGAAACTCTTTATATGACAAGTAACAAGTTACTAATGAATTAGATGATATAACTTTGTTAATTACATGCCTAAGTTAATTATATCCAATTTGCTGTAAAGTAAAAGAAGACAAAATTCAGGATTACTATTTACTTTATTTTTCAGTAAAATGGTAGACAAACATGTAACTGTGTTTCTATATTAAACTGCCAAGCAAACATGGGAATACACTTTTCATTATGAATAAAGTCACATTTCCTATCTGTGTATGTCCTTGTTCATATCCCTTCCCCCTCCCACTCTCTCCAGTCACTCTCTCTTCTCCACATCTCCCCTTTTCATCCCCAGCAAGGGCAGGAGGTCCCACGGTTTCAATATGGCTTAGTTCAGCATCCACTCTTGACAGATACCAGTTTCCTCACCCCAACATCAAGACTGAGACAGGTTTTCCTCTAGAGGGAGTGGGATCCAAGGTATATCAGATCCCAAGCTGGTCAGTGGTTATGGTTTGCACCTTAGACATGCTTTGCTTTTTGCTTTTTTGTTTAGAGTCCACTAATGAGTGAGTACATCCCCTGCTTATCATTCTGGGTTTGTGATACCTTGCTCAGGAGGATATTCTCCAAATCCATCAATTTGCCTGAAAACATTAGGGTATCATTCTTTCTTACTGCTGAGTAGTATTCTATCGTGTAGATGTACCACATTTTGATAATCCATTTCTCAGTTGAGGGGCATCTAGGTTGTTTCCAGGTTCTTGCTATTACAAATAATGCTGCTATGAACATAGTTGAGCTAACACCTTTAGAGTGCGAATGTACATCTTTAGGGTATATGCCCAGAAATGGTATTGATTCCCAGTTTTCTGAGAAACCGCCATACTGCATTCGTGAGTGGCTGAACAAGTTTATACTCACACAAACAATGGAGGAGTGTTCCCAATGCTCCACAATCTCTCCACCATAGGCTGTCATCTGTGTTTTAGCTAATCTGGCAGGTGTCAGGTGGTATCTCAAAGTTGTTTTGATTTGCATTTCTCTGATGGCTAAAGAAGTAGAACACTTTTTCAAGTGCCTTTCAGCCATCATTTTTAAATAAGAATCACCAAAGAAAATGAATACTTACTTCAACAAAACAAGGGCTCCAATATTCTTATTTTTCACAGATATTTTTTCTATGAAATTATTTTGCTGAGAAATATGTTGGAAGCAATGACAAACAACAGCATCTCACATTGAAATTAATAAAGGGGCGAGTGTACCAATAGAGCATGAATTCCAATCACAATGTCATGATGTTTCCAGAAATGAAAACTGACTTAGACAAACATGTAACCAAATTAAAAAAGCAGAACACAAAACAAGGGCCTGTTTTAAAAACTGATTTAGAGATTTATATACTTTAACATATTTAAAGTATTAAAAATAATTTGGTTTCCACTATATTTTTCAGTGATTATTCCAACGTTTAGTACAGTTCTGAAAAGGGGAATATGGATTGAAAATTACAGAGAGAGAAAAATATAGATAGAGACAGACAATTTAAAATGAGGACAGCTGTCAGTTAATATTGTAGCAGCCAAGATTTATGTCTCCTGGGCTTTTTATACCAAGCAGAGGGGAGAGGCCTGTACAGACAGGTATAAAAACTTTGAATCTCAAAACATAAGATGATTGGTAACTATACCTTTGGCCAAAGTATTCTGTAATGCAGCATGACAGGGAGAAAACAAGCTCAGATTCTCTGGTCCGAGTCCAAAAGAAACATAGTCCACAAGCTGGAAACTTTTGGGGCTCCCAGATATATCTATGCCATTTCTCTACCATTTTATTTTTATTTACTCTATATGCATAGATAGTTTGAAAGTAAATGCCTTAGGTCACACTCATATTAATAGGATCATTAAATCACCAATTTTCCTTTCTGGTTAATGATATATGCAGAAGTCACTGAAGTTAGTGTATCCTGTGAGAAACACACAGGCATTGTCTTCACTTTAAACTTCTATATATTTTCTATCATGACCACTAATGGCATTATATGTTCCACTTCTAAATAAAATTAAGTAAGGATCATAAAGTTTATGTTATGCTCCCAGGATAGAAAAGCAATAAAGTACTAACTAAAACATAATAGAATTTTTTTGTTTAATTTTTAACGCACATACACAGACATTTTGTTATTTTACTGTTATTTGTTGACTACTATTCTAAGTGTTAACCAATTACTTTTCCTTGATATCTGTTTCTTCATGTGTATAATGAAAAATTTAATTAGATCACTGCTCTCCTTGCAATCACTTGGATTTTTAATTCCAATTAAATGAGATGAAGAACCACAAATTGATGAGAAAAATTTACCATTTAAGCATAAAATTCATCTATAGTTTATATCCATTCTTTACAGAGGAAATAATTTCTCAACAATTAAAAATATGGCACAAACATTTGTATTCAATTGGTACATAGTTATGGTGCAAACTGCTGCCATTTATAATAATGCAATTTTTATTAATGCATTTATAAGAGGTACTTTCTGTATCTCTTAATGAGAGAGTAAGGATACCCATGGGTAAGTATTATAATAATGTTTTCCAGAAAAAAAAATTATGTTTGAAAGTATAATACTTTGGCTAACTTAAATCATCAAGTACAATTTAACTTATAAATAAATAGAAAGAACTGTTATGATGAGGTAATAGTAACAAATCTAGTTAACACACATACCCCATGATTATAATAATTCTTCATTATGATATCAAATAATACTGAACATCTCACTTGTTTTGTTTCCCCTAATATGTTGAACAGAGGATTGGCAACATGTAAGTTAATGTATTAACTTCCATATCAATATAGCCAAAATATCACACATGAAAGAATTATTGTTGCTCTTTGATACATTCAGTTCATGGCTGATACTAATAATAAACTTCATTTTGGAAGCAGAGATATAGTTTTAGACTTGTAGGATAGATTATAGAATCCACAAATAAACCCATGCAATAGTGACCATTTGGCTTTTGTCATAGAGTTCAGAAATACACACTGGAGAAGAGAGCCTCAAATTTGTTTCGGTGCTGGAAAAGCTAAGTATCTATTTTAGTGATATTACCCTCTTCTGCTCAGAGCTCAGCTTCCATAGCATAAATGGGATAAAGAGAAGAAATTTTCCTAGCTAAATAGAAGGAAAGCTGCTGATAATTAGGCTAACACAAATTCTAGCCAGATCACTTCCAAATTATTTTTGTTGTTTTCTTCAGTTTTTGGCCTTTGAGACAAGATTTCTCTGTGTTTCCATGGCTGTCCTGGAACTCACTCAATAGACCAAGTTGGCCTCAACCTAGCAGTGTTCATTGACAGATTTTTTTTATAAATTATTTTTTAATCACAAGGTATTTTTTACGAAATGCATTTAAGGAAAATAAAATGATTTCTTTATTCTTAAATAGGCATTTTTATAGTTTATTTTTTCAAAATACATATAAACATATGTCCAATTGAATATAAACATAAGATAATTGTTATTTTTACTTTCTTATTAATGTTAAATTCAATACTAATATAACATTTAGTTTGTAAAAGTAATTCATAGCGGTTATATGAATTTAAAATATATTACTTGATTATTCTAAAATATGTGAAAATAACAAAAAAATCTAATTTTCATAGATCTTAACTAAAAATCCAAGACAAGTGAAAATAAACATTTTGTTAAAATGACATCTAGATATTATTGTTTATACTTTAGTCTCAGAAAGTATAGACAAATGCATAAACACATACGATTGTATACTTACAAATTTGTGTTTATTTGTTTCGCATTTCAGTTTACATATTTATTTTAGATAAATGTTATGTTTCAGGATGCTTTAATTATCTAAAATTACATATAATGCTATGTTAATATAAATACTTTCTCATCACTATAGCAAATAAAATAGTTTTAATAATGCATTTTTATAAAAAGTTTTGCACATTGGAATATTTTATTTTTTGTTAAAATTAATACTAAAAATAAAGAACAGGAACCCATAGATGTCTACATAGATTCTATTATTTAAAGATAGCCTAATATGCATTATAGTAAAATAAATGAAAATATTTTAATATATTAAATATTTAGTGTTTAAGAATAATATTTCCCATCAGTATGGACATTCAACATTAACATTTTTATAAATTAGTAGTTGTGAATTTTTATTATTATGATTTCTAAAAAAGGAATGGTATCATTTCCCTTAGAAGATTCCTATAAAATATTCCATAATTAGGTTGGAACTCTGGAGTTACTATGTGGCTATCCTTGGACTCTAGTGTTACCAACATTAGGATTTAAGTAATTTTAACATCAATATTCATGAGGGAAATTGGTCTGTAATTCTTTGTTGCATCTTTGAGTGGCTTGAGTATTAGTGTAATTGTGGCCTCAATAAAAAGTGTTTGCCAATATTCCTTCAGTTTCTACTTTGTGTAGTTTTCCCTCTAATGCTTTCTGATGGGCAGGATTTGTAAACTGGTATTGTTTAAGTCTGACTTTGTTATGAAATAGCTTGTTTATTCCATCTATAGTGATTGATAGTTTTGCTGGGTACAGTAGTATAGGTTGGAATCCATGCTTTTTTAGTGTCTGTATAACTTTTGACCAAGACCATGTTGCTTTCATTGTTTCCATTGAATAATCAGGTGTCATTCTGATGGGTCTGCCTTTATAGGTAATTTGGCCTTTTTCTTTTGAAGCTCTTCAATTTTTTTTGTTTGTTCTGTATGTTTTGTGGCTTGATTATTATGTGGAGAGTGGACTTTGTGGGGGTCAAATCTATTTGGTGTTCTTTAAACTTCTTGTATCTTTATAGGCATTTTCTTCTTCAAGTTAGGAAAGTTTTCTGTTATCATTTAATTAAATACATTATCTGTGCCTTTGAGCTGAAATTCTTCTTCTATTCCAATTATTCTCAGGTGTCCCAAATTTTCTAAACATTTTGTTATGGCTTTTTCGGTTTTAGTGTTTTCCTTGCCAGATGTATATATTTCCTCTATTGGGTCTTCCACTCCAGAGATTCCCTCTTCTTTCTATTGGATTCTGTTGGTTATGCTTGTATCTGTAGTTCCAGCTCTTTTCTTCAGATTTTCTATTTCCACTTTTGCCTCATTTTGTGCCTTTTTTATTGCTTCTATTTCAGTTTTTAGTTCCTGTAACGTTTCTTTTATTTTTGGTTGTCCTTTTCTTCATTTTCTTTCCAGGATTTGTTCATCTCTTCCAACTTTGTGTTTATATTTTCTTCTATTTCTTTAAGGGCATTTTTTTATATCTTCTTTGAAGTCTTCAATAATCTTTATAAAGGTGTCTTTGCTGTGGTTTTCTTCTCATTCCTCTTCATTGCTCTGTTCAGGTCTTGTAGTTGTAGAACCATCAGTTTCTTCTGGTGCTACCTTGTTGTTCTTTTATATTGCTATATGTATTCTTGCACTGGCATCTCTTCATGACTTTAGTGGTTCAGAATTAGTCACCTCCCAATCTGTTGTGGCTAGAGGGCTTGAGTGTTTCTTGTCTGCTCTGTGCAAGGGGTTTGTTTGATCTTTCACTCCACTTTGTGTAAGAGACTGCATTTCCAAGGCCCTCAGTCTTTGTCTGATGATGCAGTTCACCCTGGAGATGGGGCCCACCTGGGCATTGCCTAGTGCCTTCTGCTGGGAAGAGTCTGAGATCAGACTCTTGGATGGAGCCTGATCCCGGAGAGGAATTCTCCAGACTGGATCCCAGGAGCTGGAATCCACTCACCTTTGACACTGTTCTGGACAGGGACAGATTTTCAAAGCCATCAGTCCTTGTCTGATACTACAGTTCACCCTGGGGACAGGGCCCAGCCAGGCAGGGCTTGGGTCTTTTACTGGGAAGTCTCAGATCAGACCCTTAGGTACAAGCCTGATTCTGGAAAGGAATTCTCTGGACTGGGACCCAGGAGCTGGAATCTCTATGGTACAATTTTAAACCTGTCAGAATGGCTAAGATCAAAAACACAGAAAACAACCTACTGGAGGGGATGTGAAGCAAGGGGAACTCTCCTTAATTACTAGTTGGAGTGTAAACTTGTACCTCCACATTGGAAATTAGTATGGCAATTTCTCAGAAAACTGAGAATTAATCTATCCAATGATCCAACAATACTACTAATGTACATCCACCCAAGGAATTCACATTCTTACCCAAATGTTATTAGCTCAACTATATTTAAGCAGCATTATTCATAATTTCCAGAACCTGGAAAAACCTAAAACTAAACTAAAGAGTGAATTAAAAAAAAAGTGGTACATTTACATAATGGAGTACTATGCAACAGTAAAATAATAAACAGATAGATGATAGATAGATAGATAGATAAATAAATAAATAAATAAATAAATAAATAAATAAATAAATAAATAGAAAACAACCTGAAATTTGCAGGTAAATGGATGGATCTGGAGAGTATCATTCTGAGTAGCACAGGTCCAAAAAGAGAGACATGATATATATTCACTTATAAGTGAATTTTGGGTATAATGCAAAGGATAACCAGGTAACAGTCTATACCCTTTCCAGCATCTAGGTTAAAGGAAAAGTTAAGAGGAACATTCATGCATACCCTGAAAATTGGAAAGAGAGAACTCCTGAGAAAGTTTGATCTTGGGAATAGGGAAGGGAAGGTGGAAAGAGAACAGGAGAGAATGAAATAGTTGAGTCCAGGGAGCAACAGAGGAGAGCAAAGACGGAGCCACTGTTGGATTAAAGAGAAACATGGTGTTAGGGAAAAAATGAAGAACATAGAAGAGGAGCCTAGCTAGGACTCCAAACAATAGCGGAGAGGTGCCTAAACTGGCCGTTCCCTATTATCATATGAATGACCACCCTAATTACCATTATATAACCTTCATCTAGCATTAGAGGGAGGCAGATGCAGAGATCTATAGCTAAACACTGAGCATAAGAATAAAAATCATAATGAGGATACCCATGGAGTAGGCTGGTTCCATGATGTGGGGAAGACAAACTTCAGGAAATGTGTCTGGACCCTCTAAATGTGAATGACAGTTGAGAGGCATGGGTAGTGTGTGGAGCTTCTTGCGCTCAGACCACAGTTTATTCTTGGGGCATAAGCTGGTGCCTGGAATCCCATGCCTGGCAGGAAACACCTTTCTCAGCCTTGATACTTATGGGAGGTACTCAGTCCTACCTCAACTGGATATGTCATACTGAATTTACTCACCTTGGAATTCCTTACCTTCTCTGGGAAGTGAATGGGGCAGTGCAGTTCTCATACCAACATTTTAAATAAAAATAATTAATTAAAATATATAAGTAAAACAAGAAGTTTACATGAAATCAGATAGTCTTAATTTCTATGACTCTGCTCAAACTGTCTGTACTGCCCTGTTACCTCTGGTTTCCTCACTGCAGTCACCATCTCTATGTATACATGTGTGCTTTAGTTTGCTTTAGAGGTAAAGCAGAATATTTTTGTAGTCATAATAAACATTGAATGCAAGTACTAATATTTTATAAAATATAAAATATTTACCATGATTTTTTTTTATATAAAGCATATACTCATCATAAGTGCTTCTTCATTTACTAGGCTGTCTTGATCTCAGAGATCTGCCTGATTCTACTTAACAGATGCTGAGATTAAAGGTATGTGCTACCACAGGATAATATTACTTCTATTTACAGCTTTATATATCCTATACAGTGAATGAGTGTTGCTATTGTTAATCTCTACATCTAAAGATTTGCTAAGGAGCTTTGTAATTTTTCCTGCTTATGAGATGAGTAATACTGACATAGTTATGTGTGAGGAATACTGAACCTCAAAGTCTCACCATTCTTTTAGTTTTTCTCTGAATTCCTCAGTACCTGAGAAGAAAGTATTGTAATTTATAGTTCATACGTCTTCAATCGCTATTTTCTAAAATGTATTTACCTATTTTACTGCCTTCATTTATTTCATTTAGACAGCTTAATCAGTCTAAGTAATATATTTCATGTGGTTTATTCCTTTTATTTTTAGTACATTTATGTTAATCTTTAATATTTTATTTTTACTTTTCTTGTTAACTAATTATCTTTATATTTGAGTTCAACCCTTTCTTGTATTTTAAAACTCAGAATTTTTATTTGATTTAATTTTATTGTTTTATCTTCTCTTTTACATTTTTGTATAACTCCTGATTTTCTATTTGGACTAGTGGGGTGTATTTGGAAACACCATTTTTCATAATTAATTGTATTAATTTCTTTATTTTCTCTGTTTTTTAACTGTGTCTTCTTAAGGTACAGCTAAATCTTTTCATTTTATCTGATAAATTTTAAAAATAAAACGGCTATAACTTCAGTTTCATTATAGTTCAAAATGTTTTATAATTACTTCTAGCAGAACTTCTAGGAAAGAAGCAAACCAGTTATTTTATCAGGCAGTCAGGGCCTTAGAAGAGCCATGTCTCAGTGCATCAGAAGCTCAGAAGCTTATCTGCTCACCATAGCTCTCTATTTATCAACAAGAAGTAAACGTTTCAACATAGAGATGTCCTTAATCATACTCATTTTCATACATTTTGTCCCTTTTAGAAGTCCTAAGTAATTTGCTATTACTTCTGTCATTGTTTTTTTCTTTTTTACAAATTTCATTTTGGCTTTGCTTTTAATAACTTGAAGAAAAATTTCAAATTTTGAAAATTTAAGTTTTGATTTACCTTTTCTAATTTAGTACTAAAAACATCTCTGCTATATTTAAATCATTTTATATGTGCTAGTTTGTGCTGTTGTGCTTATTTCATTAAATTCTTTTAAACAATCAACATAGGATTGAAATGACTTATTAAGAATGGGTTTAATTTTAATATAAAAATGAGCATTTTATTTTTATACCAAAATGAATTTTTATGTATTTGTAATCCTTCTGATTTCTAGCTATAAATTTACCTCCTACTTTTCTGTTGGATTAATACAATATAGAATCATCTTAGAAAGAGATAGAGAAAAAACCTCCACATGATCAGGCTACAAGCAGTCAAGCTTGTAAGGCACTTTAACAATAATAATTCCTAAGAAAGGGACCAGTTCACTTTGGTTATGGACAGCCCTTGCCTCATTGTCTTAGATTTTATGAGAACATAGACTATGCAAGGTATGAGGAGCAAAACAAGAAGCAATCCCTAGGGCTTCTGCATCTGTCTCTGCCTCCTCTATGCTCTTGCTTGGTTTAGTTTCCACTTTAGCTATACTCAATAGACTGTGACTCAAGAAATGTAAGCCCAACAAACTCTTTCATTGCCAAGTTTTCTTTGGTCAGAAATATTTTATCACAAAATAGTAACTGTAATTAATATAGCTATTGATGTTCATTTTACAATCTATCTTATATGCAACATCTTGTTTGTTTGCATATCTTCAAAGCTGTTCTACTTTCAGCATATATTTTTCTCTCTGCAGTCACATATTTCTTATACTTTTTCAATATTTAATTTAATTTCTAAAATTAACATTTGTCTTTAATCATTAAATTAAATCACCATTATTTTTCTAATAAGACTAAATTTACTAAATACTCTAGAGTAAATATTTTGATTATAAGTATTCAAGAGTATAAAAAGTCCAACATAGATTTGTAGATTTTTAATATATAAATACAAAGTACATGTCTATATAGAGTTCATCCTACAGACAGAGAGTAGAGGGGAGAAGACTGTAGTTGAGATGTAATAATAAACATATGAATAGAGAAGTAGAGATGAGCCATTAAAGTATATTTATCACCAATAGTATAGCCAAAATATACAAAAATGCCCCATATCAAAGACACACAGAACTATACTAGCTGGACTCTGTACTACACTAAGGGTGTAGTAAGCTGATCAACTCAGATGGTGCAGATGGTGCTTTTTCTAAAACAAAACAAAACAAAACAAAACAAAACAAAACAAAAAGACCAAAAAAACCCCACAATGTAAAACTATTGGTTGTCATAAACTATGGCTCTCCTTGTCAAACATGAAGAGACATCAAAAATTCAACTATTAAAAGTTTCATGGGTGACTGTACACTAAGGCAGCTATATACCCTTTCCTCTAAAAGATGTCTGACATGCCAGTATTGGTTTTCCTAAACTTTCAGAAGAGACCATAAGACAACTTCAACAGGACCTTATTGATAAGCCCTCACTGAGATCTCATGTAAGAAGCTTTGTATCTTGATGCTCAACTATAAGAAATAACCTTATCAACCAACTTTGCCTCAATACACAACTATTTTCTTTAAGTCTACTTTAATATTAGGAGAAAAACAACAGAGGTTTGAAGACTAATAAGGTCATGACAATGAGAAGAGCAAGTCTATAGATTAAAAAAATCTTCCCCAAAGCTAGAACTGAATCACATGGTAAATACACAATTCTTAGTATTGTAAGTCATATGGTGCCCACAAATGTCTTGAGTATACCTATTTTTCTTTTGTGCCATAATTATCCTTGATTTTTTATAACTTTTATATTACCTAAAATTTTATTTTATAAATTTTGTGTTTTTCTGCTTTTCCCTTGAATCTAATTTAACTTGTTATTTTTTCCATATTATATTCTTTCTTTTAAAATGCTTCAATGGCAGGTGGCCATTTTTCTGTCTTCTTTCTCTACTACTATACTATACATCTTCTCTCACCATGGATTTATATGTGCATCTGCATTACTAGCTAACATGTTCATATGCTCCATATTTCAATAAAAATATGCAATATACTGCTGAAGAAAATCTCAAGAGTCCTTCACACAACAAATGTGCATTTTTTTTTCTGAATACCACTTCCAGTTGTTACTTCTTCACTTGTCACCATAAAACCTGAGAAATATGTGCTATATCTCTTTCAGTTCTAACAATCTATGTTTTACAGATTCAGATTTGTACTCCATTATTATAACTGACAACCACTATTCACCTTAAAGTTTCAATGCTTTTACAATGCAGACCTAATCAGTCTTATATGAGATAATGCTCTTGTACACTGTAAAGAATTGTTACTGACATTAGTTTAAAAAATATCCTGATTAGTAAGTAGCCAGACAAGAAGTATAAGCTGGACAATCAGACTAAGAGAATTATGGGATAAGGAAATTCAGTGAAGCAGACACCAGCCAGACACAGAGGAAGAAGATACAAATGCTGAACAGAGTAAAGGTACCAAGCCATGTGGCTAGACATAGATTAAAAAAATAGGTTAATTGAAATATAAGAGCTACTTGTCTAGAATTTACTATAATATTATAATAAATCTGAATCAATTACTTGAGAAACAACTGCTGGGCATTTGAGAATTTCTGATGAAACAGAAACTTCTGTATAAGCTCTGATTATGAACTATTTTGCCAATGTCTGTTGAGTACTCAAGGAAGGATTTACCCTCTATGATGAGTGGATGTGGAATAAAGTGGGAAAGCACTGGGTTGAGCAGGAGAAGAGGGAAGGGCAATAGTGGTTAGTATGTAAAATAAAAAAAAAAAGGAAAATTATTATTATTAAAAAAGAATTATGATATGGACATCAGCATTCTGGATTATATGTAATATGATTGTTTTCCCGTTCTGTGCAAGAGTAGACATAAACAGTTTGACAAATGAGATAAATGATGCTAGAATCTCCAAGATGTTTCTTAAACATCAATACCTAGCTTACTAGAATTCCTGGCTCTACTTTAACATACTCAAGATTTGGAACCACTACTCTGAGGAAATTACCTCAAATTCAAAAATCATGCAGCAATACATACTTCTTTCCTCAGAAAGAATAAGGATACAGCCAGAGTACCTTTGCACAGTATGTTATCATCAGCCATGATGCTTTTACAGGACTTCTGCTCTATGACCTAGAGTCACATGGTTTTAATAATTATTAATTTATTGTAAAAATGCAGGGAACCTCTGAGCTGGTTGATGGTGCTTAAGAATTTAGAAAAATCTCTCAGAAAAACCCTGACTCGAAAAGCCAATACATAAATAAACAAATATAAAATATCTCAAATAAGGAGAATTATTGAATTTACAGTTGAACAGAGCACAGATCAAAATATAATTAATAATTAAAATGAACTAGAAAAATAATGTGGAAAGAAAATAAATTTCATTAGATAATCTTCTTAAAAGCATGAATATTAAAGAAAAATATGAGAGAAAAACTGAGATAAATAATTTAATAAATATCCAAACACAATATGCTATATAAATGGTGCACAGTTATAAAAGCTCTGAGATGGGAGCAAGTATGGCTATATCATTGATGATGAAGGCTAATAACTGTGAGAGAAACAGTATTAAAACTAGACGGTAAGAGAGTTCAGAGCCTGACTGTGCTGAGTGGTAGGGTACTTTCTATGTGATGAACAGTTTCTAAGCATAATCTACAGTAGAATAAACAGAGAACAGGTTGGAGAGCAAGAAGGCGAGAAGTAGAAAAGATAGAATAGACAGATCAGGAGGATGAGAGGAGAGTGGGGAAGAATAGAAAAGAAAAAAAAGGAGTGGAGAGATGAGAAGAGCTAAACATGGGGAATCCGATGAACTATATTTATTACTTTAACATGTTGCATATGTGATACTATTTTTACACACACAAGTATGTAGTGAAGATGTCAAACTCACATGGCACAGGCATAGGATACCTGGGCCATTTTCATTTCTTTGAACAGTGATGTTCCCTGACTTGTTGACACAGATGATCGAGATAATTCTCCCCTCACTTGTCTGAGGCATTCTTGATCCCTAAAATTTGTGTCCTTGAACTCAGTGGTTTCCTTTGCTTTGAGTTTTGATGTGAAGAATTTTAAGGCAGGTGGGAAACGTATTTATTTGCTTTTTAAAATGTCACTGATTTTAATATTGGTTGTTATGTAGCAATGCATATAACTTGAACAAAGATTTTTATTACTTTGAAACAACTCATTTTAACAAAAAACAGCCCAGCCCTTGTAAACATCTATTATAAAAATTTTATCTTCACTCTAAACTTTTAAGAAGACATAGATTTTTCATTAGCTTATTTTTCTAAAACAACACATACAATTTCTCATATTTCCATTTATTTTTAAACTACCTTCTGTAAAAGCAGTTATATAAACAGAAGCTTCTCAGTTTCAGGAGATCCCACTTATTGATTGTTGATTTTAGTGTCTGTGCCACTGGTGTTATATTTATGAAGTGGTCGCCTGTGCCAATTCGTAGAAGTGTATTTCCCACTTTCTTTTCTATCAAGTTTAAAGTGGCTGGGTTTATGTTGAGGTCTTTGATCCACTTGGATTTGAGTTTTATACAGGGTGACAGGCTCAGATCTATTTGCATTTTTCTACACAATTCCATCCAGCTATGCCAACACCATTTGTTAAATATACTATCTTTTTTCCACTGAATACTTTGGACCTCTTTGGCGAAGATCAGGTGTTCTTAGGTTTTTGGGTTAATGTCTGGATCCTCAATTCTATTCCATTGATCTGCAAGTCTGTTAAAAGCAGTTATATAAACAAAACTTGGTTTTGGTTAGATTTGTAAAGTTCTGTGTCAGTAACTAAGTGTGTCTGTTTAACTTTCCTGGTCCTGTTTATACATTGCTAGCAATTTACTCACTTCTTTGACTTGTTTTTCATTTTTATTATATTATAAAGCCTTGAGAGGTTGCCAGATACATGTGTGTTTTCCATTACAGTGTCTTTCTTACCTCTAACTTTCTAAAGCAAACGTTGTCTATTTGGTTTTTCCATAAACTTTTATTAAAAACCTTTTCTTGAGCATCAATTTTGCTGATAAATTAAAATAGTTGAAAAATAGCATAATGTCTGCTTAATGTGTATAAACATGTATGAATATATTTATGGTGTTTGTGAAAGTTAAATCTGTCCTTCAGCTAAAGAATCAATAACTGTAGACATAGAGTTACTACTGTGTTTATGTCATAAGATAATATTGTATTACACACTGAAAGACTCCTAAAAGACTGCCATATAAGATGTGATAGAATAAACACAGCAAACTTACTTCTACACTTTTTATGATGAGTATGTCCCCAGAATTTAGTAGCTAGTGAGTATCATTTAGAATTAGGCTTTATTGTCTTTACTTTAACATTTTTACACTTTGTGCTTTTTCTATTCCGGTTTTTCTACTTTTAATTTTTTAAAAGCAATTTAATTGCATATAATTTCTTTAATTGGTTCATTATGTTTTAGTTACATTTTACTACTTTATTCCTTTGTTGTCTTCATATTTACTCTCTTAAACAAAACCATATATCGGAAAGTTCCTAATGAAGCTTCTCAAATGTAATTAAATAGTTTTATTTTCAGCAGGAGTTCAAGTAAAGTGTTCTTCTACAAGCGGTAAAGTAAACATGTTCCCTGCTTCTTATTCCTTCAAAGGCTCTGCTACATGTCTCTTAGCATCTTTTTGTTTAAGCACATTCCCGTGTATTTAATAGAGTCTATTTTTAAGGAACATTTGACAAGAAGTATTGTTTAGTGCTGTGCTCATTTATATTCCTAGTGGCAATGATTATGAACTCCCACTGACCTGCAAACTGTACTTCTTCAGGCTAAGTGCCTTTTCAAGTATTTTTCATTTATAACAAAATAGTTCAGGTATACCAAGACAGCACATAGAGAAATACAAATACACTAGGCAGTGATTCAACTGAATTTGCATGCAAATCAAAGGTAATGCAATATTTTGAAAGGTAAGAATAGAAATGTATTTGAGATATTTAACAATTAAGATATTATATCTAAGGGTAGAGTTCTAATTAAAATTTATTAAAATAATTTATATGTTATTGTAAAAGGACATATTTTATGTGCTTCATAATTTTTATTTTCAAATAAGTTACACGGATAATAAAATTTAAGAAGTTTTTTTTTTTTTATAAGAACTCTAAAAGACCATTAAATCAGAATCCTAACAAAATTTGTCGTTTACTAGAATAAGATTGTAAGGAATTTAATGCAAATATGTTGTGCTTTAGATACTGAATCCTGGGAACCAAAAGGGACCAATCTCAAAATGCAGAACTGTAGCAGATAGAGAACCTATTAGAGATATGTTTGTTTATCAGTACACATTTTTTTCTGAGTGAAGACCAACGATTTGAGACTTATATAGGTTTTAATTCTTTGTACAATCTTTAATTAATGAAGAAAATCTTAGTTAAATTAAAGACATATTTTTAGAACATGGTTTTAGGTAAGATCGTATATCATTAAGAATGTATAATATGAGGAGTAATGGTAGTAATTGTTTGAATATCTGGTAGAATTCTGCACTGAAACCATCTGGACCTGGGCTTTGTTTACTTGGGAGGCTTTTAATGACAGCTTCAATTTCCTTTAAAGTTATACATCTGTTTAGGAAATTAATCTGATCTTCATTTAAATTTGGTAAATGGTACCTGTCTAAAAAGCTGTCCATTTCCTTTAGGTTTTCCATTTTTGTGGTATATAGATTTTCAAAGAATGACCTGATAATTCTCTGGATTTCCTGGGGGGGGGTCTGTTGTTATGTCCCGCTTCTCATTTCTGATTTTGTTGATTTGGATACTCTCTCTCTGCTTTTTGGTTAGTTTTGATAAGGTTTATTTATCTTGTTGACTTTCTATAAGAACCAACTCTTTGATTCATTAATTCTTTGTATTGTTCTTTTTGTTTCAATTGTATTGATTTCAGCTCTAAGTTTGATTATTTCTTGCTATCTACTCCTTCTAGGTAAGTTTGCTTCTAATTGTTCTAAGACTTTTATCTGTGCTGTTAGTTCTTTCTTGTGGTATTTCTCTAGGTTTTTCATATAGGTATCTAGTGCTATTATCTACACAATGGAGTACTACTCAGGAGTAAGAAAAAATGATATTCTAAAATTTACAGGCAAATGGATGGATTTGGAGAATATCCTCCTGAGCAAGGTATCACAAACCCGAAAGATAAGCAGGGGATGTACTCACTCATTAGTGGACTCTAAACCAACAAACAAACAAGCAAAAAGCAAAGCATGTCCAAGCTGCAAACCACAAACACTGAATACCTTGGTATCTGAAATATTTTGGACTGACTCCTTGGATCCCACTCCCCATAGAGGAACACCTAACTCAGTCTTGAGGTTGAGGGAAGAAAACTGGATCTGCCAGGAGTGGAGGCAGAACTAAGCAATATTGGGACAGTGGGACCTTGGGACAGCCTGCTGCCTATGGGGGTGGAGGGGTGAGGGGGGGAATGGGGGATAGGAAGTTGTGGAGAAGAGAGAATGACCTGATGTGGTGTGAGGGGGTAGGGACCTTGAATAGAAGGATAGAAAATGTGACGTCTTTGTTCATAATAATAATAAAAAAACTACAAAATTACAACCATTTAATTACAAAAACATAAAAAGTCAGAATCTTATTTATTGATTACTTACTATTCTAATATTTAATATGTAATACAGTAGATTGCTTTCTAAATTTCATTTTATTTTTGGCTCTTACTCTTATACAATCTCGTATGGGACAAACAATCAAGTGTGCATCTACAATCGTTTCTTATTCTTATTTTGGTTATGTTCTTATCATTCTTCACTTTGAGTAATTCCTGTTGGTATGTATCAATGCAAAATTACCTCCTACCTCAAAGGGAATTAGAAAAAGGTAGTTTATACTGGAGCCAAATAAGAGGGACCATGGTCTGGAAACATATTTAGATTACCCTATCTTATGACTTTCATTGTGTTAAATTTTTTATCAAGTTTTTAAAATTTAGTTTTTATACTTAATATGAATGAATTTTTTGACTACACAAATGTAAGTATAATACATGGCATAATAATACATGATATAAGGCATGTCTATGCCTCCATAAGCCAGAAGAGCCAACTAGATAGCTGCAATTTCAGTTGTGGATAGTTCTAAGTAACCATGTGGATGATGGTAATGAAACCCAGGTCACCTATAAGAGCAGCAATTGCTCTTAACCAACGGGACAGCTCTCCATTCCCAGTGTGATTAAAGTTTATAGCAACAGAACAAAGGTCAATAATTAAGATTTCTCTTATTTAAAAAAGTATTGGTGGAAATGTTGAAAAGATGAATTGTAAATGACATCTCAGAGGTTATTTGATGGCACCCTTAGTCTTCTGGTAGGTTGGTACCAGAGTTTTGATAAGTTAATACAATCCAATGTGTTTTATCTGTTAGTCACAGGATGTTAGATTCAACACATAGCTGAGCAAGAATATGTATTTAAGGAATTAAAATAGCCCCCAAATAAAATGTAATTAAGCTCTGGGTTTGAAAAACTCTAAACTTTCATCATAGCTTTTAAAAGTATCAGTTGAAGATATATTTTTTTTCTGGAAAACGTTTACATATTTAATTTCACCTTTCTGTACTGTATCTAGGTATATACACACAAATTTAGAAAATTCCCTGACTTCTATTTCCATTTATCACATATTTATAGTTTATATCTCTTTGTAAAACTTCTTTGTTTATGTAGTTCTCACTATCGGATCTTTTGATAGAATAGTTATAAATATTGTAGGTTATGAGTCTTGTTCTAATAAATTGTTTATGTCTTTTTGTTTTAAAGAAATATTTTTGATAAAATGATAGAGTGTATTGAACAGTTAAGAATACACTAGGTTATATTTACATGTGAAATTCTACATGTAACTCATCTTGAACACTACTGGCTCCAGGTGTTTAATCTTTCAGGATGACAAACTGTTTTGGGAAACTATTGCTATGATTAAGTGCTTTTGGGAAGCACTATGTTACAATTCATCTAATACCTGCCCTAATTATCCTATGTTTATTGTAATGTTTGTGCTTTATGATATCTGTTCTTCCACTATGTATGTAATCACTGTATCTACTCTATAACATATATACCACAACTGACGGTACTGTTCATACTATTTTACTACTGCTACAGCTTAATTTTCAATAGCAAATCTATTATTGCATATATGGAACAAAATTTCTCAGACTTTCTGTCTAGTGTCAGGAAGACTCAATGACCTCTGTTGTTTTTTCAGTGTTTCCAAAATCTTCATACTTCTAGGGTACTCTTCAGTTGTATAGAAATTTAGAGCTTTTCATTTGAGCTAGAAACACATACCAGGATTATTTTGTCTCTCCAATAATGGTGTTTGTGTGTGTGTGTGTGTGTGTGTGTGTGTGTGTGTGTGTGTGTGTGTATTTGTGTGTGTATATATATATGTGTGTGTGTGTGTGCGTTTGTGTGTCTCTCTGTGTATATATATCTTTGTGTGTGTTTATGTATTTGTGTCTGTGAGTATATATATGTATATTTGTCTGTGTCTGTGTGTCTATATATGTTTGTGGGTTTCTTTTTACTATTTTCTCACAACACAGTATATTACTTATTTTAACACTGAATGTAGGATATATGGATGATATTCTAATAGATTTTTAATTGTTTTGGCGCTCCTTCTATGGTTTCATAAAAGTATGGGTTGGAGAACTATTGGAAAAGACCATATAATTGATTGCAATTATTTTTTCTTTTACGATACATTGTCATTTAAAATGTCCTTATTAAATCATACTGGCATTTAAGTATATGAAACTGTTATACATTGTTTGTTTATTTGATTTGTCATTATAAACTGATGACCTGTCTACCATTTTTTTTCTGCACCATGTAAAATGTATCTGTATGTTTCATTTCTCCTGTAATGAGTCTGTTATCTTTTAACACTCCTGAATTTCCCATAGCCTACACTTTAAAATAGACTCAGCACATGGTTTTAGGTGTTAGATGACCAACAGTAGGACTAGAAACAGTATTCTTTTGTGATTTTTCTAAAACATAAAGAAAAATCAAGCTGTTCTTTTTTTTTTTTTTTTGAATTCTGTGAACAATGGTGACTGACTATTAATGAAAGTAAAATACTTTATAAACTGCCAGATAAAATAGTTTCACATAGGAAGAACCTGGAAGCCATAATGTCATAATGTACATTTCTGTGTTAGCACAAAGAAATGTGACCTTTCTCATACTCTTCTGTTTTCATTTTAGCATCACGAAAGTCTCACCAAGCAAGCAAAGACAAAAGGACTTCCTCCTCCCACAGCTTCAGGGAGAATCAATTTCAATAAGAGACGGAAAAACGTAGCATTTGATTTGATTTAAAGCAGAGCCTGAGGGAAGTAAATTCAAGCCTAGTTTAGAGCCTCAAGTGGTTAAGGATTTATAGTGGGAACAAGAAGGTCACGAATACACACCATGCTCAGAGAAAGTGAGCATATTCTTTAAAATTTATTAGCCAGTGTCATTCTTAGATTGGTCAAATGTTCTACAAAGGCGCAGTAAGTTCGTACATATGAAAAGGGTTCTTTTATTAATTTAATTTGAAAAAAAATTATCCAAACCCTCCAGAATTAAGGGAATTACTAAAATTAGTCTGAACATAGAGACAAGAATCTAAAGAAGTCATGTATCACAACCGAGAATATCAATAACTATGAAATTATGCCTTGGTTTATATCCTCTCATATAATTATATATTTCTTATTATAACACCATTTGTTAGAGGCACATTTGCTAAATTATAAACTTGTTGTGGTTAATATGAGAATGCCGCCATAAACTCCGCTATTTAAATGTTTGTTTCCAGGTGACTTAGAGGGGTTAAGAGATGCAGGTTTATTGGAGAAAGTGTAAAACTGGGGTGGGTTTTGAGGTTTAAAAATCTGAACACAAAGAAAATATATGTGTAGTAATCTTATTTGCATTTCTACCCTTGATAAGCCATGCTTATGATTATTATCCTCTGTATAGTTATTGTTAACTCTTCGGCATTTTTAAATTCTTTTTACTGTTTTTTTGATAAATACAAAATAAAGAAGGAAAAAAAATCCTACAGTAGTCTCTCTCTCTCTCTCTCTCTCTCTCTCTCTCTCTCTCTCTCTCTCTCAGATGAGATGTAAGCTTATAGCTACTGTTCCAGCCCTGTGCCAGCATAGCACAAGCCATGTACCTTGACTTGATGATAATGGACTATCTAAAATTGTAAGCAAGCTACCCTTTCCACAATTAAATGCCTTCATTTTTTAAGTTGCCTAGGTAGTGACATCTCTTTATAGCAGTAGAAAAGTAACTAAGAAAAATGAGTGTAATATTCATAGTACATTTTTTGGATTCCTTAAGTAGTTTATATTTGTGCTCAGACAGAGTTATAATGTACTAAGCTGATGTTAGGTTTTCTAAAGTTTTGATGGTATGCAGTCTGTGTTTAACATAGTTGGAACTCTACGTGTCATTGTTCTAGCACAAGTTTTGACTGCCACATCACTATTTTCTCTCCCAAAAGCCTACTCTACTAGGTAGAATATACTTTTAAGGCTGTTACACAGGATGGACTCACATCTGTAGCTGTCAGAGGAAAGAATGCAGTAATTGTCACACAGAAAAAAGTACCTGCTAAATTACTGGGTAATTTGACTCAGTTGTACAAAATAGCATAAAACATTAGCTGCGTGATGACTAGAATGACAGCTGAGAGCAGATCCCAGGTATAAAGGACACTCTATGAAACAGCTAATTTGAAATACAAATATGACAATGAGAGTCCTATGAATTCATTATGTCTTATGAAGATATTTTTCAAGTCTACACACAGAATACTGAAATGGGTCCGCTTGGTTATTGTATTACTGTGATTGTTGTAGATGAAGACAAGGTCAACACCTATACAAGTACAATCACATAGACTACTCCCGCAGCTTTAAACCCATAGCAGAAGGAGTTAAACAAACAAGAGTCAATAAGCTTCCTTGAAAAAATAATGAGGAAGAAATTTGATTGGACAACTGAAAAGAACAGTGGAAAATTAAATGCTTATATAATTTTCTCTTGATAGATTTCAAGCATTCAGAAATATAAGTTGGAATAGTTACAGTTGAAAATCCTAAATTCAGTATTCTCTCAGAGGCAGAGATGGACTTTCACATTGTTGCTCATGCACAGAGTGAATGTTCTCATTTTTTTTACCAGGTTGTACTTCCCTATGTGTTTGGTGATAACAAAGCAACATCCTAGAGGTGTGTGGCTTGAAGAGAGCATCTTGCCTTCTCTTCCTGTCACTGCACTGAATAAATAAAACAATATTTTTGGAGAAAACAGTGTTGATGGAATGTTTTAAGAGAAGAATCTGGACTTCTCATTTTTTTATTTATGAGATTTACAGAACATTGGATGAGAAAATAAAGAAATAGTATAACTCTTCTGTTCAGCTCATGATAAAGAATGAATACCAACCAGTAGGACAAGGAAATAATAACATGAAACTGTGGCAACACGTGGAATTATTCCAGTTTCCTGACCTGACGTAGGCTCCTATCCAAGACCAAGATCAAGACCAGAGGTCTTTAATGGTGACTACTCTGCCCTGCTCTGAGATTTTTGCACTTTCACTTGACCTACACACAGTGGACTTCCTTTGATATATCCAATACCAGCAGGGCATGAAACGTTTAATCTCTGTTCAGCATAATTTATAAGCACAGCCACAATATTTGTAGACCAATATCAGAAATGAGTAATTGGAGGATCATTAAATAACCAAATCGTCACCTATGTCCAATCTGCAACTGGTACACCTTGTATATATTGAAAGAACAGTAGTTGCAGATGTGTTGTAGCAGAAGTTATTTGTGTCATCTTTGGTAGTATTTTTTCCTGAAAGAGAACTATAAAGGCTCAAATGAGTAGCAAAAATAGTACTTCCATCAACTCAAACTACCTTTCCCCCAAGAATGTTTATGGGCAATCACTAGGTAAGCTGCTGAGTAGGATATTAGTTACAAATGTGCTTTCAGTTTCCAAAGAAATTCAGGAGAGAACTATAGACAATACAGCAGTAAATTTCACAAAGCAGAGGAAGTTGATAAGTTATAATTCACAACTAGAGTCTCAGGAATAAGTCCCAGGAAAATGATATATTTCAAGAAAAAATGCTTTTGATAAGAGAAAAGTGTGTACACAATGAAGATGGAGACATATCAAGACAGCACAGTGAATTTGTATTTTAAATAATGAGATAATTAAATTTGCACTAATATTTTTCATTATATCTTAAAATTTGGGCAATAATAGCATTGTTTCCAAGATGCATCTGGTAAAGCTAAGCTCTTTTGTCACAAAACAGCTAAACCATGATCATTACTTTGTGCTTCCACAGGCTGCAGAACTGTATTCCTGAGATGATGTAAAGAAAAATTCTGCTAACCTCAGACAGAAAGCCAATGATAAACTAAAGGGAGCACTAAGTTTGTGAAATTCTGAGATTCATTTTGATTACTTACAGGAGAATGGTCAAGGATTACTGACAAGAGTAGAAATAACTCTATTTGCTGTACCATGCAATGTCCACTGTTAAATGAGTAACACCTCACAATAACTGAAAACCCAGAGCACTGCACATCTTGCAGGCAGCTCCATAGGTTAAATCGTGTCTTCTATGGGCATATCAACTGTGCTGTGCCCCTTTCTGTCAGCTATGCTTTTCCAGAAACCCTGGCTGGTTTTCTTAATAATCATGGCCAATTCCTCTTTCAGGTAACTAAAATGGCTGGAGAACACTCTAGGCATCTTGGCTGGTATCAGAGTGTTTTCTAGCAGTCCTTAACACTTGCAAATACTTGGGAAGTGTGGAGACAAGTACACATGAACAGTTTCTGGAAATTCCTGAAGGGCTAAAAAATTAAAGGTGTCAAGCCAATGCAAGACTCAGCAAAAGTAAAACATGATCAGCAAAGAAGAAAGTTTCTAATGAGGTGGAAAAAACAAACACCATTAACACCTTATGCCTGACAATTGGATTTACTCTAGTACTATTCATACTGTCAACACAAATACAACAAAGGAAGGATTGGCTGTATTTTGAATCTCAGACAAAATCCACAGACAGAATTAGCTGTGCAAATTACAATCACATGCAAATTACAATCTCATAATATTGATTTATACAGATAATGCCATGTGACCATTAAGAGTTAATATTCAATTATAAACTGGTTTTGCTTCAGTTCTTTTAAACTTCATACTTTAAAATTATTTTTCTTTTATTTTTAAAGATGTTATTTGGAAATTTGACTTCTATTGAGCAATGAAGATATCATAAGTGATTATAACTTTTACAATTCTGTTTCTTTAAATGTGAAAAAGTAAATTAGAATAAAAGAAATATTAAGCTATTACACATTTATTTACATAACACCCATTGTATCCATTTGTGCCAGATGCCACTTGTAAATTAAATTAGTCCAAGCCTTAACATAAAAACATGTTTTCTTTCTTAATATTTATTTTTCTCTAGTCTTATTTTAGAAGAACAAGAAGCTATTTAAATGAGAAGTTTTGAATTTATATATTATATATTTCTGAAGGTATAATTTCTCTGAGTGACACTATAATTCTTATAATGATTCTAGAAAGGGAAACAGATACAGAGATAGACACATAAAACAGTCTTTGTTCTTTGCTCTTAGTACTGAATATTGCTGGAAATAAATCAGTTTTTGCCATGACTGGTTTTGTATTAGCCTGAAGCTTGCAATGGTGATGACAGCAAGCATCTCACATCATCACAGACCTCAGCTCACTGACAGGATTATGACTAGAATATACTGGATTAAACCTTGATATTTCTCATATCAGTATCCCTTATTTATTTTATTATTTATTTATATATCTATTAATTAATTTAACATATTCATTTCTTTAAGACCTCAAACAGTTGTTGTAAAGCTTGTGAAGATTTTATTACATTTTATTTGAGAATATTTCACTTTTCATATAACTCGGTTATAGTATTTGGAGTCACTGATAAATAGCTCAGAGAAGACATGTTTCCATCATGCACTGTTGCACTTATTTTAAGAGGCATGTGCTAACTGACTAGTGCTGTGTTTGTTTTCAGCACTATATTTAAATGTATCTATACACCTTGCCCAGAATTTGGGGGTAATTTGTTTTAATATGCTTATTTATAGAAATTCAGTAGCATTCAAAACTGTCAAATAAGGTTTAGAAACAGCCTACCTGTGTAGATTTCAACATTTTCAAATTTTCTCTGAAGCAGTTCTCAGTAATTAAGTAAGCTTCCAGAGCTAACTTCTATTATCACTGAAAAAGCCATAAAGTACACAATGGATGCATTCCCAAGTACTCAGTATGCCAATGCTGGGACTTGAGAAGGTGCACTTACACAAAAGGGTAAATAACCTCCATGCAACCTAATACCCAAAGCTCTCCGGAGGAAGAGGCTGGGAAGCTGGCCTAAATTTTAGTCATTGCTTTGATGCTGTCTCATGATTTTATCTGTATGACAAGGTCCATTTTGGGGGCACAGCTGCCACCAGGCCTTCATCTCCAATTTCCTCACAAGCTATATCTTTTCTTGGGCTGGCTAAATGAAGTATATACAGAATTCTCATGAGCATCTGATATTCACTATTATTAAGTTTTCTAGCCTGAGTCACAGAAATGTTCAATGTGAACATCATTGGTCTTCTTTGGAGACAGTGATCCCATTATTTCTTGGGTATATATATATAAAGGATGATTGCTTGATCAGAAGATATGTTAAATTTTCATTTCCTCTTTCAATTATTTTATAAAAGTACTTATGCTAATTTACATTTCAACCATTTGTGCATCAAAGTTACTTCCCTCTCAATTTCTCAGCATCTGATAGTTTCATGTGTAATTTTTGTCTAACAGTGAAATGAGTGTTCTCTTTTGTAATTTAAGTTTACATTTCCCTTATTAAATGTTCTTTAATGTGGTTATTACTTATTCAGGTTCTGCCTCTGCAACTTGCTCATTTGGATCACCAAATACTTATTTTGACTGTGTTCTCTTGACTCATTTCTGAGTCTCTTTAGTGGACAGTTCCTTGGGAATGCCCAAGACCAGTGAATACACTCTGGCTTTTTGCAGGGTCCATCTGGCTCAGCTCCTTCTGAAAGTCTTTCTCTGAGGTAGGTGCCTACAAACTCTCAGGCTATTCTCAGATATCTTCCAATTGGGATCTTACACTATCTTTTTTTTTAAGGAAAATTAAATAATGATAGGTTTTATTTTTTTTATATCTTGTAGAATCTTCCAGTACTGAGCCTGTGTGAACTATTCTGGAACTCAGACTTCTCTCCATACAGCTTCCCTTTTCACTACACCTTATCTTCTAATTCCTTTCAGAGAAAACATCCTAGAGTATCTCCTATTTCTAATTTTTTGTGTATTATTTTTTAATCTTGTTTTATGTTATTTTAAATAAGGTAACTAATTAATACATTATTATATTTGACAAGTACTTTTTAGTATATAACTAAGGTAAAATTTATAACTGTTTTCATATATTTATGCATTATGTTTACATATTATTTGCTCAGGAATATATATATTTATTGTATTATGTATGTGGTACTTGTATTATGCCCCTTTTTTTCTTATTGAAACAGAATTTTACTGTGTTGCCATGGCTGCCTTAGAACTCATTATAAAGCCAAACTTAGCCTCCAGCTCACAGCAACCTTGCCATTGCTTTCCATGTACTTGAGTTTACAACTCTATGTTACTTCATCCTTAATTATAGCCCTTTAGGGAACATTTAAGTATTCTGAGAATGTTTCATTGAGATCCAGGAGAGATTCTGGTTTATCTTTTATTAAATATGTTTCAGAATTTTAATTTTATCTTCCTCTGCAATTTATCTCTGTGTCTGGTGCAATGTGTACATTTCTAAGATTTTATTATTTCTCCTGTAGTCTCTGTACCTTCAAAGCATATGGCCTAGTATTAAGTTATCTCATGCTAGACTTAAACATGGGTTTTACCTCACTACAGTCCATTAAATAGGCTGTAAAAAATTGAAAAAGTTATTCTGATCAGATAAAATATAAATAATTTCATATTTGTAAATAAATGCATAGTTGTTTACCCACTAAAATATTTTTACAGATACAATGTATTTTTATCCAATTCTAAAGTCTATGCTACATGTCCTGAAAAATCATAGCAGTTTTTGTTCAGATTAAAACATCTTTTTACTGGTGACTGGGAAGAGATAAAACTACCTTCCTTCTTCCAAGAAGCCACCACAAGTAAGAGCAGAAAAATGTCTATCTCTTCAGTGGTCTTTTGTCTCTCCTGTCAGATTTGTGGCTGAGGTTTATCTGCTTTTGGCCTCTGCCTCCCTGCTGTGATTCAAAGGCCTGAATACCTGAGAGAAATTCGGTTTGTAGCTTGTATTGCACTCTCTGCTGATCGTATCTCCAAATAGCAGGACTTTCTAGTTTTCTTACATCTTTCAGATACACTTCTACTTAAATTTTGTCTTGATCTTGAATATTCTAGTTCATACAGTTTTTATTACTGAATCTTAGCCATCTTTATTCACTTTGAGATGGGCTGTCTTATCTTGTTGTTATGGTGTATGTCATGTAAGCTCCACATGATGAACTCTCATGGAGCCACTAAACATGTAGGGGAACTTTACTCTAGTCTGTCCAAATTCATAAATCACATGAGCCAGAGAGTTAAGACTAGAAGAAATGACTTTCAGTAGCATAAGAAAATGAAGTATGGGACTTAAGTATAATTTCCTATTCTCCTAGTTCCTCTTTTCATTAAAACCTTACATTCTTCCTTCACAAGCCACAAATATAGCCATTCCTCTTAAGGCTTCATCCCACTATACAAAACTTTCCCTCTGGCTGAGGACCTTCAGGACTCACCTAAGCTTCCTCAACATGAAAAGTCTGCTTATATTTATTAGAAGAGTTTTCATTTGAATTCTCCGTCCTTTCTAATTTTACCTTACACATGTGATTCAATTACGGCTTCTTTCACTTTTACTTTTCTATCAGTCTTTGAGCTCTCAGTCTTTAATAATATTAACTGTCTAATTTATGTACTATTAACTATGTTATCTGAATGTATGAATAAAAAGCTACAAAATACAATGTATGGAGTGTGAGTGCAAATGTATTTTAGTAAATAAACCTGAAATGAAATCTGATGCTGAGGTAACAGACTTGACTTTTGTCCAATATATCTCTGGAAACAGAATTTATATGATAACTACCATTAACATTAAATAACATTTTAATATATATCAAGACTTCTAAATTTTAATTTTATTACTTAGTGGGATAGTTTTCAAATGTATTAAAACTACAGGTTGCACCTGTGTGGCCTATGCTGGTATCTGCATTATGTAATGTATATTAATATCTTAATATTATATTAGTATATTATACTTTTAGATTTAAGCTTTGTCAATATTTAAACATTATATAAAGCTACTGAAAATCATAAAATGAATTCTAAACTAGTTATAAATAACTAATACGAGGAGATTTGTTGTTAACCTGTCTTTGATATTTCTTAAATGTCTTTGATGTAATATGAAATAATTTTTCACCTCTTAAATCTTTGTGTAAGATCTTAACATCCAGTATGAGTGCATTGGATACTTTTCCTGTTGTGAGGTATTTTGGCATGGCAGTCTGAACTCATTAAGTCAGTAATACAGTCATGGACTTAAAAAGGTACACTGTTGGGGCTGGAGAGATGGCTCAGAGGTTAAGAGCACTGGCTGTTCTTCCAGAGGTCCTGAGTACAATTTCCAGCAACCACATGGTGGCTCACAACCATCTATGATGACAACTGGTACCCTCTTCTGTATACTTTATACTTAATAAATAAATAAGGAAGAAAGAAATTGAAGAAAATTTCAGAAAATGTAAAGCTCTCCCATCTTCCTGGATAGGTAGAATCAACATAGTAAAACTGACAATTCTACCAAAATCAATCTACAGATTCAATGCAGTTTACATAAAAATGCCAATACAATTTTTACAGACCTTGAAGGAACAATATTCAATTTCATTTGGAATATCAAGAAAGCCAGGATTGCCAAAACAGTTTTACTCAACAAAAGAACCTCTGGAGGCATCACCATCCCAGACTTAAGTCATACTATAGAGCTATAGTAATAAAAACAGCCTGTACATAGGCTTGGAAGAGAAAAATAAAAGGATAGAGTATGTCCTGAATAAAAAAATATGAAATAAAGTAATAAAAATATAATAAACTATGTAAACATGGAAAATACACAGAGTCTGGATTATATTAGTTTGTGTATGTGTGTTTAATTTTTTAATTGTAATGAGCTAACTGCACATAGACATTTGACTGTAAAGGCAGCTAAGCTAAAACAGCACATGTATTAAAAGTATCTGGATTTTGAACTTTGGGTTTGTGGATGTGTTGCTTTGGAAAAGAGGTTCTGTTTTTGTTTCTACAGAAAATGAGAACTTATGGATAATTTACAGGATAATATGTGTGGTGATAATATTTTATATTTAATAAAATCAGTCTGAAATATCAGAGAACAGATCCACTCACAATCAAACCAGGAGAGTCAGAGAGTGGTAACTCAGTCCTTTAATCCCAGCATGGAAAAGACTGGGAATGGTGACCTACACCTTTAACTCCAGAAAAAGAGACCTTTCTTTGTTTCTGTGAGTTCAAGGCCTAACTATCAAATAGTTACAGTTCACACGTTTAATCTTAGCTCTAGAATATGTTGCAGAGTTGAACCTGGAGGTGAAACAACTGGGTGAAGGTATTTAAGGCAGGCATAGAAAGATATAAGTTTATTCTGTCATAGCAATGAGAAGCCAGGCTGAGGAAGCTGGAGGATAGCTTTTACTCTGAGAGGCAAGCTAAGTGAGAATTGACTGTGGTCTGTTTCCTCTCTCTGACATTCTAGCTTATCCCCAATATCTGGCTTTAAGTTTTCATTAAATACAAACTAGAAATTGTGCTTCAAATATGGTTGGGTAAAGGAAGACCACTGATGGGAAGAGATGGCCCAGATGATTCAGTGTCCATATCATATCTATATTAGCTTCAAGGTTGCTAAAATAATCCAATTTGATTGTCCCTCAAAGATTATCAACACCCACAATCAGCCAGAAATAGTCTAGAGAACTACTCTCATAATTCCCAAATATAGATTATGGATATTTATCTTTGTTTAGAGAGTTTTGGTTTGTCATAGCTAATCTCTTTCTAAAAAAAGAAAAAGGTGTTATAGGTATGTTAAGAAAAAAGGGTAAATTATTGAATCTATTTTTAAAAAGCAACTACTTGTTTTAAATTCATTGATATAGATTTTTGTTTATTGATACAAACTTAAGGTAAATTTTGTTACACTGTATCTATATTTTACTCTTGATTAAGATATTTTGATTATATAACTCATTTAATATTCACAGTCCAAAATTGTTTAGAGGTAATGTTTTAGGAATTGAAAAAAAGCTGATATTTATTGGCACCAGGGACTTTGGTTAGAAATAAAAACAAAATAATACACTAGTTACTTCTATGGTGGAGTAACACAGGGCTGGTTGTTCAATCTAAAATAAACAGAGAAAGAATGAATAAAGCTAGCTGACCATAAAAATGACAGTACTATTTAGCACTGAATATTAATTATTTATTTATTTGGTTGAGTATATTTTTGAAGTTTGTATGTGGATTTATGAGAAATGTTTGTCATTTTTCGTGTGAGGTGGTTAGACATTTTTTCATCAAACTATCAAAAAACATTAATTTCATTGTTTCCTTATAAGATAAATCTGTGAACCTAACACAAATAATAGGTTCATATTTTAAATATTAGAATAATTACTCTAAGTCTTTTAGTGAAGACTATAATTTATACTAACCTGTCATAATTTCCAATATATTTGTCTTGGCAGTGTAAGAATAAATTTAATCATCAAGACAAAGACAAATCTGACAATATTTCTTGATATTAATGTACTGCATTAAAATCTCTTAATGTATGATAAAGTTCCACTGCTTGTACAGGAAAAATGGAGAATTTACATATATATGTATATATATATATGAATGTTCAAGCCTATGCATATATGTATATATATGGCATATGGAGAGTTTATAATGCTTAAAATTTTCTTGTATTTATAATACACTATAACTAGAATTCTTCTCCTTCCCATTTCTTTCATCTAAATCCTCCCATATATTTCTCTTCACTCTCCCACAAATTTACTAAGTTGTTTTATGTGTGTAACATTCTCTCTCTATATATATATATATAACATACATGGATGTTCAGGGCTGACACTTTCTTTCCTGGGAAGGAGTGCTGCACAAATCCTAATTGGTCTTAATAAAAACCCCTACCCAGATATTGGGGTAAATGCTTTAAGAATAGAGAAGCAGAAGAACAAACCAATAGAGAAACTTCTTATCATCACTGAATCCTAAGGCTAAAAAGAGGAAGATCCTGTCTTCACAATTTCTCAGACTGAATGCCTCTGTATCCTCAACTGAAAGAGAAGGGCCAAATTCTTGTCTTCTCTTACCTCATATTTCTTTTTCTGACAAGTCATATTACTTCCTGTCTTAACCTTCTAGTGCTTGAAATAAAGACATGTGCTTCCCAAGTCCTGGGAGCAAAGGCATAAGATCCCGAGTGCTGGGATTAAAAGTGTGTGCCATCACTGCCTGACTCCTATGGCTAACTCTGTGGCTGGCAAAAATTTATGTATTAGATTACAAACAATATATCACCACAGAATAGTACTTCTGCTCCTGAATTTCCACCATTGCCTCTGTTTTTGTTTGTTTGTTTGTTTTTTTAGGCCTCAAGCTTTATGGCCTTTCCTTCATCAGTTTAGCATGTTAATGGATATGCTCCCTGTTCAGCTCACATTTGGGTGGCCATATTGCAGAGATTTTATCAGTGTAGCTTCTGAGGTTACTAGGAAACACAATGTTACAAAAAACGTCCTGAAATTTCACATCAAATTCCTTTTATAGCCTTTCTGCCCACTCTTTCACAATGTTCCCTGGACCTTAAGTGTGGGAGAGTTTTGTAAATGTTTTCACAACTCTGCATTTTATTGGTGGTTTTTCTATAGTCTTTTCTTTGTTTTTCTGAAGAGTAGTAAAGACTGTACTTATCTGTATGTATAAGGACAGATTTCTATAGCGTAATGTTAGGGAGGTTTTTTTGGCTTACTTAATCAGAGGGTATATAGCTCTCCTGCAATAACTATAACTGAACTAGCATTATATATTTATCTAGGTTTCCATTACCAAGCACCATTTTTTTCCTTATTTGTCTTCAGTCCAGTTTCAGAGCTGTTGGTTGCCAATAAGGTATGTATGTCACTACTGCACCTTTATGCTTATCATAATATTTAGGTTATTTTTGGTGTTTATAGATATGCTTGTCTCCCTCCTCTGGAAGCTTACATTTTGCCTTCAGATACAATGAAAAGCAGTTTTCTGGTAGAGAACATTCGAGTCAGTTCTAGGTCAGAAACCTCTGGACTCAGGTTTTGAAGCACATGGTGTCATTGACAAGAGGAAGTTGCCTTGCTTTTTGGTAGAGTAACCAAGGACAAGAGTAACAGGACTTATGCTTTGTGAGTCCCTTACATAGTCCTAGCCAACAGCTCAAAAATGGCTTCTTATGTCTGATATTGGAATTTTTGTATCCTGGCGTGGTGGCATTTGACTCTTGAAGAAAGCACAATTAGCACAGATGAGAAAAGTTCATTAATACTGTATTTATGTATTTCCAGAAGGAATTATATGTATTATTGATTTATTTTGGGAATTAATAGTATAATTCTTTCTAATTTTCTCAGATATCCTTATTATTTTAACTACCTTCTTCCTTTTGTATTAACATTTTCCCCAAAAGAATTTTTATAAATCAGTTTCTCCTATCAACCTCACTTGCATCCTGCTTACAATATTTTTTACATTTTAAATAGTTTGATATTAATATATAGAACAAACAAATCTATACATTAGAAGCTTCCCATTTAATTTTTAAAACATCTTACTTAATTAACATTATATTTAGGTGATGAAATACAAACATATTAAAAACTGAATGCTGGCTGTGCTACAGTATAAAGAAGCTGAGAATCTACTTCACCTTGGTCTGTTTATTTTCCCCATTGATCCTCTCCCCATGGTCTTTTGAAATTGGCTCCTTTAAGACCTGTGATACTATTGTGAAATTCACTATTTTTAGAGCTGTTTGTCTTGGGTTTCCTGAGACTGTTTTATCTTATACATCAGGCTGGTCTTAACCTCAAGGCAATTCTGCTTCACTTTCTGGAATACCTATGTTATAGGTACAAATCACCACTCCTAGAGCGTATTCCTTCTCTTTTGCATCTGTTTTCAAATAATTTGCCATTTGAATCCAAGAGCATGAACACAGAAACAGCATTTACATTACAGAGACGATGAGCCAATTATGTGCTAGGAAATAGAGTACTGAATATATTTTAAGAAATTGAACCTTTTTGAGAAGTACATTAAAACAAGCCAAGAACAAAGATGATGTCCACCATAATCCTGTACTTTAAATCAGAAACACACTCATAGCAAACGAGACAATGAGGAGGTCTTTTGTTCTCTAAACCCTGCTTGGATAGATGTTGAAGAAATATTGTGGTAGAAATGAGCAGCACAACAGGTGATGAGAAAGAAGGATTTCTTTTTTACAATGAAGAAACTATTTAAATGCAGTTCATGTCTCTTGGGGTTATCCTGTTAAATTTCTTTTTGATGCGTAATATCAGTAATATCCTATAGAGAAATGCTTGTGGCATCCTTTCATTACTTAATTGTTGGTATCAGTAGGAACATGTCTTTATATTCTGTATTCTTCTTTTTACCTTGGGCATGTCAAATAGAAACCATCTGGTATGCCAGATGCTTTCTTTTCGTTTTACACATTCAGAAAGTATAGGTGGAGAACATCCAGAATTCCAGACACCATTATTTATTTTGTTTACTATCATCATTATCATTTTCCCAGCATTTAATAATGATGTTGTTTTCTCTGGCTGGTAGTGAGTAAAAGATGTAAATACTGACAAAATTTTTTTTTTTTTTAACCTACAATTTGGCAGTGGAATTCCATTGGCTTATTATGGACCTGTTTTCAATTCATAAGGTATAAATACATGGTTTTATGTTCCATTTAAAACTAATTTTAATTGTAGTATAATATTTACTAACCTGTCTTTACACTAGATTTGCTTTCCTTAACCCCAAAACAGTTTAACTCAATAATACATACTTTATATATTGCCAGATTTTGTATAAGGAAGAAAATTGTTTTCCTCATTAAGCACATTATTTAGTGAATTTTTAACAAAAAGCTATTATGTGAAAGTATAAACTCTCATCTCCTACTCTCTGTCTTCTTTCTTTCTTGCTGTCTCTGTCTGCATGTCTGTCTGTCTGTCTCTCTCTCTCTCTCATTTGTGTGTGTTTGTGTTTCTTTCATATGTATGGCTTTTAATACATACAAGAAAAATCATATTACATTTCTGTGTAAGCAAGTGCATTCCTTGCTGATAGAAACACTGGGAACAAAATATGTAGCATACCAGTAAAGTTTGGTACTTAGAATAAAAATAGCTGGACAACTCATTTGTAGTAGGATAAACTGTCTTCTGTGGGCTTATCAATTGTCTGTGGCTACCTGAGTGTTTCTTGTTTCCTTAGATTGGATTTTTCCCTCTGGGGCTTTTTGCAGGGTGGATTTTGTGGTTTGGTACTGTTTAAATCTGGTTATGTTGTGAAATATCTTGTTTACTCCATCTATGCTGATTGACAGTTTTGCTGGGTGCAGCATTCTAGGTTGGCATCCAGGCATTTTTAGTGTCAGTATAATGCTGGGGAGGAGATAAAAAGATGTGGAGAACAGAGAGTTACTGGAAGGGATGGGAGGGGGAAGGGAACTTGAACAAGGATATACATGGATAGAAATATGAATATACATAATGAAAAATTAATTAAATATATATTAAAACCCAATAGTTTTGGGTTGGTTGTGTAAGTTAGGACAGAAAGTGAATGAGGTACAAAAAAAAATTGGGCTCACATATACATTTTGTATATACTTTTCTATGTTAGTTAAAACCTTCACTTTTTATTTAGACAAAAGATTAAAAAAGAGATATGCAGTAGACATATATTAAACAAAAAATTCTAAATGATTTAGAGTTTGTTAAAAAAATATACTATACATAAGCTTGAGAGAGAATATAAAAAAGAAAAGGTATAAAGAAAATCCTTAAAAAGAAATAGAGCAAAAAAAAAATAATCCATGTAAAAATGGAAATTAAAGTAGTGTCTGGATATTGAATCTTATTGTCTTATCTTTAAGTTTTTGGCTGAAAATGAAACAGTACAAGCTGCTAAAAGTCATTTGATTACAAATGCTCCTGGCTTAATCCAACCTATATATTTTGTAAATGAGTTGACTTTAAAATTGAAATCAAATATATGCTATTTTGAGACAAGGTTTTTCTTTTTATTTCTATGGAAAATGAGATCCTGTGGATTTTTTCTCAGTTAAAGAAAATAAAGTTTGATAAAGGAAGACCCCCTGAAAAGTCACCATTGGAAATGAGTAGCTCAGATTATTCAACATTTCAGAACACCTCTGTTGCAGTTTCCTCTGAGTTCTACATCCCAAACCACTTCAAGAAGACTGTCTCAATTGAACCAGTCTTACATACAACTCCACTAAAGACTTGTACATAATTCTAATGTTTTCTATGTATCCTCATGGAATTGCCACTGCCCTCATTCATCAAGAAGTAGCCTAGAGAACTATGCCCACATTTCCAAAAAAATAGATTATGGATGTTTATTTTTTTCTTGCAGTGTTGGCTACAAGTTGTCATAGATAGTGGTGAAAAAGGTATACAAAGAAAATTAGATTTAGGATTCTTGTTTTTAAAAGAAAAAAGGGGGAAATGTAGTGGGATTATATTTTGTTCCATTGCAAATAATTGTCCTACATTGTGGTTTATTAAAAATCCTGTTTGACTGAAGACAGAAAGAAGTATGATTGGGGCTATCAGACTAAGAAAACAGAGATGCCACAGAGAAGCCAGAGAGAGCCAGATGAATCGCCAGCAGAAGCAGAGAAAAGAAGCTAAAAGGTACCAAACTGCATGGCTGAACAGGATAAAAATAATAGGTTAGTTTATAGGTAAAGAGTTAGCAAGCTATATGCCTGGGCCCTAGGCCAATCATCATAAAATTAATGAAAGCATTTGTGTGTCTCTGTGGGACTACATTATCATGGGTTTGTGAGTCTGTGAGTCAGAAACTCAGGCTTAGGTCTTAAAGTCCAGGCCAGAAATCTACTACTATAGGGGTGTATCATGTACTTCTGGCTGGTTTTCATAGTACTGGAAATGAAGTCCAAGATACAGTGAGAAAATTTCCAACATTCACTCACGTCCTGCTTTTTAAATTTTGCACTTACTATGAAACTAAAAATGTAAATACAATAAATGTTTTGAATATTTCCGAGTCAAGGAGTTGTAAGTACTGTGCTTCAATAAGAGGCCTGTAAAGTTGTATTTTTGTGCACAGCAAAAGTCTCCTGAAAGAAATAAGAGAAAGTGACAGATGATGATGATATAATTCCATCTGCTTCAGTGATTTAGCCATATTCTTGCCATCATAGAGATTCCACAGCAAAGTTCACTGCTGCTAAACTGTCAGTCACAGATTTTCATTGAAACCAAAGACAAGAAAAACAGCTTCTGGGCTTAGAGGATGTTGCTTTATCAATTACAAAATTATCTACATTTACATGGCATGAAAGAAATTAAAATTTTATCTCATTAGTGTTTAGACCATAATAGTATCTACTCCCTTGTGCTGCTACTCTGTTTTCTCTAGGTTTTTTATGTATTATTTATTGTAAGAAAATTACTTAGTTAAAGGTTACATGATGCATAATGAATGTGTTCAGTTTGAATTTCATTCAAAATAAGTGAAACTTTGTTTATGTTGTGCTGAGCATCAGAATCAGTCAGATATATGGCTTAATGGCAGCTTCAGTCTTTCTTTTCTGTTATTTTGTCTCCATTCCTAGTCTTACTCCTTCAATTCTAGTCCTAGTTCCTTAAAACTCTCACTCTCCAATCTCCTGGGTGTTGTCTTTCTTTATCTCTTTCTGTTGTTTCATCTCTTCCTTATTCTGGTCTCCCTTTCATACCTCACTAATTCCATTTGTGCTGTCTATAAATTTCTGCTTGTGGGATTATTTACTAGAGCTAACCCAACAGGGCTCAAATAAAAGGACTATTTCCTCAGAAGCCATCAACTCTCTCTCCATAGACATCTATCAATTACGGATGCATATGAATTTATTTCCTTTCCATAATGAAATGTTAGCTGGCTTAATTTTCTGTTGGTCTTGTTCAATCAACCATGGCTGCTATCAGGTCATGAATATAGTGATCCTGTTATGTGCAGAGGATATTCTTTTGCTTTGGTAGTCCCATGACTTCCAGCACTTGTAATCTTTCATATTTGCTTTATTAAAATTCACATTAGTGAAAAAGAGACAAATCTCATTTTTGTTGTCTTATCTCTAACTTTGAAAGCTGTAACTAAATATAAATGTCTAAAATAGTTTATTTTCTGATTGATCTTACTGATCTTTTAGGATTGCTTTTATACATTTTTTTTTTGGTTCAATTATAAAGAAATTGAGATGTGGATACTGAGAAGTACCTGGGAATATTCTAGGCTTTAGTTGGCTTTATTTACATGAGCACTGCTCTTTGTTTATTCCTTCAAACAAAGATGATGAATGCGGAAACGTCTGGTGATACTCATCACTCAGACTGATGCTTACACATTGTACTCGATTGTCATGCTGTCACCTAAAAGCATATTCAATTCTTATGTCAAGAAAAAACATGAATAAGTGAACTGATTCCTTCTTCTCACAGGTAAATAATGCAGCATCTGCCAGTGATTATGTCATATACTGGAAAGTGACAAACATGTGGCTACTATTGTAACATATCTCAAAGTCAGCAGTGCACAGCTATCCTGGCAGTCAACCTCAGTGCTACTTGCCTCTCACTTATCGGATTACTGACTTGTTGCCTTAGCCAAGACTATCTCATGTTCCTCAGTCTGCCTGATGTTTCAGCTGACATCTTCTTTCCAAATAGAGAGACATACAGAGAAAATTCTAAAGGGCCAGGAAATAAACTGCTAATCTTTTTGGGGAGCCATTGTAGAAACACAGTCCAACAACATTTCTTCTGTCCTGTTATTCTTATGAAGCTTAATGTTGGGATATGAGGCATATATACAACTATCACCTGCAGTTACGATTATACAAAACTCAAGAAAACAATCATATTGAATGCTACTTCAGTACCAAATGCAAAACATAACCTTTAAAAAGAGTGAAAATTAAACCAACAAGCAAAAAGCATCAGTAAGATCCAAGTATCTGAAAAATTATAACACTGTCTGATCTGAGTTCATAGAACAGAATTTGGTCAGTAATGGGGTTAAGTCAATACTGCAATAATTTTACTTAACTGAAACCCTAAAAAAGGGAAGAAAGCAATTATTAAATTAGACTAGTGCTAAACAGTATACAAATGCCATAATTACATACAAAGCTGTCTAATTTATCTCCTAAAATTTGACATGATTACGGCAAACTTGTGGCATAGGTGTTTAAACACAACAGAGACAATAAAGTGCACACCCAAATAGATAAAAAAAAAAATTGGGAAGTTCAGTTGGCTTTATTTCAATATATGTGAGTATGCTGTACATTGGGAATAATTAGACATTTGGAGTAGGAGAATGATAAGGAAGAGATATTTAGCCTAAGGCATTTCCAGTGCATTTTATTACATGAGGCTTAACATACATACACCCACCATCATATGTTCTCTATCATCTAATTTGTGTCTGTCCTAAGTATATTTGTTGAGCAGCATAGTGATTGCACTTGATTTTGAGAGTTTTTCATTCTGATGCCTTGCCTGAGATGTAAACTATGCCCAGCTTGACCCTCTGTGCTTGCCCTTCTGATCTGTTTACCCATACTGAGCTAACACGCTGAGAAGTTGAGCAGAAACCTGAGTGCATTTCTAACTACATGTCCTTTTTATTTGTTCTCCTCAGAGATAGATGGTCTGCTGTCTCCCTGCAGGTCTTTTCTATAATAATTAAGCATTTCAAGGACCAGTAGGTTTATGTTAAAAGTTCAGTGTGGCCTAAGTATTTTTCTTCATCTTCTGAGATAAAATAAATCAGTCTTGGTTGGGTATTATTTTACATAGTATTTCTTTGAAAAGCTGGGAAACTAATGAGTTTGAAGGCAGTTCAGTTGTATTTTCAAACAGTGAAAGCAATGAATTACATATTATTTGCCCTAAGGGCATTAGATTGGGATCCCATATTGGATTACAAAAAGTAATAATGCCTTTCAATGTCCTCAGGATAGCAAAGATCACCTCCACCAGGGCATAAGGGAACCTGACTTCATCAGGATTCCAACATAGGACGTATTTATATCTAAACACTCAGGTTTCTGCTCTACTGGAAATGAAACTTAACTTGTTTCTCTAGGGTAATTTTTGTGATAACCTACTATATAATAAACTGCCTAGCATGTGCAGAGCAAGAAGAATAAAATTGTTAATGACTAAATATAACAAGAACTACTTTCCCCAATACTGTGCTTTTCTTCAATAAAACATTTAAAAATATTTCATATCTTTATCTTTGATAAAGTGATTAACAATTATCTAATAAAAAAGTTCACTTAAGTATAGCAATACTTCTAGCTATTTTTCTGATTAGGGGACTATTTGATATTTTCAAATTAATATATTTAGGATGAAGCACCTCAAGCCAATGAAAACTGTTAACTTTTGATTGTTATATGTGCTTCTAAACATACCTAAACTACTTGTTAACTATAAATTTGCCGAAGAATGAGAAATACTTTTTTGTAGTGTTAGTTATTTTATAGTAATTATTTGTTCTGAAGTTTTATTGACAATAATCAATAAAATTAAGTACTGTCATTGTTGTTGAATATTTTTTTCTTTTTTTTTCAGGAGGCCATGTTGAGTTTATTTGGGGAATGGCTAGGGGAAGGGAAAAGAGAAAAGAGAAAGAGAGAGGGGAGAGGAATAGAAGAGAGAGAGAGAGCAAATAATTTTTTTGTACACTGTGAAAATGTGTCACTTAAATAAAAAGTGAATAGCCAATAGCCAGGCAGATTTTCAGGCAGAGAAGATACTGAGAGAAAAGCAGAGATACCAGAAAATGAAAAACAAACAGGATGGGCACTATGGAGATGAAGTGATGGAACAATGAGGCAGAAAGCAAACTAACAGAAATGTGTTGTTATCAGCGCTGGTCAGAAATTAGCCTAAGCCATTGGCTAAGCTTTTATAATTAATAGTAAGTCTCCATGTTATTTTTTTATTTTTGATTTTAGTGAAATTGCTTTTTTTCTCCATTTAATTTGATGTTGATATCAGAAGATGAAAATATTTCCCATGCTTGTGGAGTAGTGGGATTCACATAGCAAAAATGGCCATTTTATTATAATCAATCACAGATTCAATTCATTTCCTATTAACATCCCAACACAGTTCTTTGCACACATGGAAAGAATAATACTCAACTTCATATGGAAAAACAAAAACTCAGGATAGAAGAAGTTTCTTGAATGGACTGCGGATGTGTGGAAATGGGCACATGAGCAATCAGGTTGGCAGAGTGAATGTGGGGCATACTGAAAAAACTGGAAAGCAGGAGCACATTTCAGGGATAGGTAAAATGTGGTTCAAGGGAACCTTCCAGGAATCTACAAGGATGCCCTGAGCTAAGAATTCTCACAATAGTGGATAAGTAGCCAAAACTAGTAATCTCCTATAACTCTATTGTCATCAGAGATGCTTAATCCAGCAATTACTAGAAACAGGTAAAAACACTCAGCAAAATCTTACGCTGACTTCAGGAAATCTTGTAGAAAATGGGAAGAAAGCATTGTGTGGGGTCCATGACACCACATGAGAATTCACAGAATCAACTAACTGGATCTCATAGTGGCTCACAAACTGAATAGATAACCAGGAAGATTTCATGGGACTGATCTAGCCACTCTGTTTATATGTGACAGCTGTCTATCTTGCTATTCTTGCAGGACTTCTAATAGTGGGACCAGGGTAAACTCTGACTCTTTTGCTGGCTTTTGAGACTTTATTTCTCATAATCAGTTGCCTTGTTCAGTCTTAATACATGTGGAGTTTCTTAGTCTTACTACAATGTAATATGTCTTGTTTTGTTTATATTCATGGGAGGCCTGCATTTTTTGAATAAAAATAAAATAAATAAAATAAAATAAAATAAAAGGAAAGTGGATGTAAGGAGAGGTTAGAGAATGGGCTGGAAAATGGGAGAGCGAAAATAATTGAAGCTGTAAGGTAAAATAAATACATTTTTTAAATAAAACCTTCACTTTCTTTCTCACACTTTCTATATCCATTATGCTCATTTGGGTCTTTGACTTCTAAAAGGTATCCCTGCTTTTCATTTTTTTAAAGGCTTTCTCCACTATATAATTCAATATACATTTGTACTGAAACACTGGTCTGTGACAATTAATTTTATAAAAATATTTCCAATGAAATATGTTTAAATATAAGAATCCCTTGAGTAACAAACTCATTAACTGACCGACTGTACATTTTGAGGATGTAAATGTGTCAAAGAAGTTTTGAAATTCTTCAACACTCTCCTTTAGTATCACTTGACTTATTAAAAACAGCAAGAATGTGCCCAAGGTGGAGCACAGAGGTCAGAATGTCACAGTTTCCCAAGAAAATCATTATAGAAAAAGAAAATCATGTCACTCCCAAAAAATACTACAGAAATAAGCAAATAATTTAGTATATATGTCAATTATAAAATTATTATAGGAAGATGTCTTAGTCATTATTCTATCGGTGTGAAGAGACACTAGGAACAAGGCAACTATTATAATAGAAATCTTTAAATTGAGTACTTGCTTAAAATCTCAGGGAGTAGTCCATTATTATCTTGGCAGGGAGTATGGCAGCATTCAAGTAGGTGATGGAGTTTCAGCTGAGAACTATATCCTGATTCACAGGCAGAGAGACAAAAAGACACGGAGGTTTTGAAACCTAAAAATGTACTCCAAGTGACACATTTTCTCAAAAAATCCCATACAATCTATTTCTTCTAATTCTTTTAAATAATCTTACTCCCTGATGAATAAGCATTGAAATATAATACCATATGGAGGTCATTCTTATTCAGGGATCAGAGAATTTGTTCTGTGCTAATAGTAAATTATCTGAAACTGAAATAAAAAGAAATAGAATTTGTTAAAGCAATCAGATTATTTACAAAGGTTTAGGTATATGCACAATACCTGAATATGACAGGCCAGTCAACATGAAAAGAATTGGGACCTATGAGTACTCAACACTTGCTTAGTAGCTATCAACAGTTAATGGTTTGGAGAAGAGCAAATCTGTTTTCTTTAACAGTGTCCTCTTTGTAGGACAATTCCAGAAATGTCCTCACACCAATGATTGTATGAGCATTGGAAACTGAATGTTTTAGGTTATAAAGCAAATAAGAGTTTATGAAGTTCAGAGGAACAAAGGTTGACATGTGAGAATGCATGGTTATAAGGTCAATACATGTTTTTTAATTTATAAAATTATTCAATAATTAATGAAAATATTATATTAAAACATGTAGAACAAATATTAGTGAAACTTCTCACAAAAATATCAAAAAATATTGACAGAAATAAATGTCAGCGACCACAAAATCAAAATCATGCATTCACAGATTGGATGAATTTTCATTGTCAAAATATCCATATTACTCAATTTAGTTTCCAGGTTCAGTTTTATCTTGGAAGTATATCAATATTATTCATTCAACAAACAAAAAAACAAACAACTACCAGTACTACGAATAACAAGAAGCTACCTGCAATTGACATTTACTTACAAAGAAAAAAACTATTTTTTTTTTTTTTTTTTTTTTTTTACCAATGAAATCCCATTGAGTGTGTTAAGCGTACTTGTAGATCCAATGCCCAGCAAGAGCTGGCCAACATTAAGTGAACAAAATGGGATTTTTGTAGATGTTCTGTCTCATATTGTTTTGTTTGGGCATTTTTTTTTGTCTTGCTACTTTTTATCTTGAAATTTATGTTTTCAGATTTTGTGCAATTATGTTCTTGTCCTTATGTTTGAATCTGTTTTGTGTATCTTTATGTTGTTGGTTTTGTTTTTATTCTGATTTGTTTTGTTTACCTTTTTTTTTGAGGGGGTAAGGAAGAAGAGAATTGGGTGGATGGGTGGGAGATCTGGGTGAGTATGAAGGAGGGAAAATGTGATCAGAAAATACTGAATGAATAGAATTTTTTATTTATGATTTAATAATAAAAATTAATTATAAAACAATCCAATAATTAATATAAAACCCTAAGTAATCACAGCCACCTTTAGCAAAAATGTTACAACATGAAGCATTGTAATTACTCAGCTGAAGCTCTATATTTGTGCTAGTCATCAAAACATCAAAACAGCAAGGTCACTAAACATGGTCTTCCATAAACAAAAGCTGAAAAACCATGATAGTATGATGTATAATTGTAATCCTATCACTCAGAGGATGACAGCATAGTGCTTCATCTGGCATCCAGTCAGGATAATGACATGAGCTCAGAAAGTCTTATGTATACTGGAAACATAGAAGGATATTGTATAAATAAGCAATAGTCAAATTTAAATCTAAATATTGGCAAAAGAAAATACACAGAGATGTATAGAACAAGATGTAATTACTAGAAATCATCTTCTATATCTACAGCAAACTGATTTTTAAAAGAGATGTTTTATTAGTTTTAGTTATGTATATATGTATTGATCTGTGTTTGGGAGTATGCATGTGATTTTTGGTGCCTATCGAGGCCAGAGTTATCAGGTTCCCTGGAGTGATTATTACCTGGTACTTGTGAGTCACCAGGCCCTCAAATGATTTTTGATAAAGATGTTAAGTGAAACATTTTAACACAGTAATTGCTGAGGAAATTGGATATACGTGGAAATTGGATATATGCACAACAACAAAAATATGAGAGCTTTATCTCTCACCTCTAATAAAATTCAACTTAAAATGGACTGAGGACTTAAATATACTCTGCAAAACTAGGAGAAGTAGGTAGAGATTTCTCTCTCTCTCTCCCTCTTCCCCTCCCCCTCCCTTGTCTCCTTGTTTCTGTCTCTCTCACTGACCTTTGCTCAAGCTAACAACCATGGATACCTCCAGCCTTGCTCTGAAGCATATGAAAGCCTGACACCAAATATTTTTTTTTCATTTTTAAATTGAATTCTTTTATTTTATGCTACCATATAAAATTAGTACCAGCAATTTCAGATTTTGCTTTGACTAGTTCTGATGATGTGGTTTGGGCAAAATTGAGTTGTGGGAAAATGAGTAAACATTTAGAAGTAAATCAATTTACTGAACTTTCATTGCAGGTTAATCAAAAATGTTGTTTTTATGAAGGTATCGTTACGTAAATTAGCATTGTTTACATTTTTTTAAATAAATTGTTTTATCAAGATGAAATAGGCCAACCAGTGGTGTCATATATCTTTAATTCCAGCTTTCAGGAGACAAAAGCCAGCCTGCACAACAGAGTGAGTTCCAAAACAGCCAGAGATACACAAAGAAATCTGTTTCAAAAGACAAACAAGAAAGAAATGTGTGACACATTTTTATATAGCTTGTAAAGCTGATATCCTGTGTTAACCAAGTTGAGGTAACTTTCTATAAGTTGATGATTTTTGATTTGTTAAGTACCATGGTTCTGATTAAACAGTCACATGGTTTTATTACAAAAAAAAGTTAGTGAATTCATTACTATGTGAGAATCATCAATTTATAATTATTCAACATGTAATTATACATTTAAATATCAATAAAATTTAAAGTCATAATTCGTTAAAATGTATTGGTGCTTCTAGTTTCATTTTCAATATTTTGTAGGACTCGTTTTAAAGAGATAAGAGAAATATATAATTATTTTTGTGCATACAGAGATTTGTAATTTCCAGTAGAGAACATTAAAGGAATTAGAAATACAGTAAAAAATAAAATAAAATAATTTAAGGATATCTGCACAAAGGGAACATCAGTATGTTTAAATCTAGCTATTTATAATTTGATAACTACCACCACAGGATTTTTTCATATAAGTAGCAGAAATATGTGCAGATGAAATTTGAACAAGTAGATATAATGCCTTTAAACATCCTTTGATCAGTTTAATACAGCCATTCTCTAGAGGAAACTGAACACAAAAGATTCACTGTGAGCCTTATTCGTTCTATTTTAACATTTTAAACCTTCTCTTCTATTGCCTTTCTCTGGGACAATAGCTGGTATGTGGTTCATACCCCCAAAGAATAAACACACTTGCAGTCCCACAGGAACATATGCAGAGTTAAGCAATGTAGAACTACAAATAGCTTCTGAGTAGATATGGTCATTCTGAATAAATATTAGAACAAAACTCAAACAAGCTACCTGTGGCCTCCTCTTTATTTCCTACTATGGACATTGAGAAAGATGTATGATCAAGAGTTTCTGATTTATAAATATAAATAACTAATTTCAAAATGTTACATGTTGTATTTTAAAGACAATGGAGAATTTTATAAACTATGAGTTTTTTCCATGTTTTCTTTATTTATTAGGAATAAAGTCATATTTTTTAATCCATGTATAACCTTGCTCAAGCTCCCTTCCCCCTCCAGCCCCTTCCAGTCACTCTCTCTTCCCTATTTCACTTTATCTTCTCCCAGCAAGGCAGGAGGTCCCAAGGCCCCAATGTGGCTTAGTTCAGCATCTACTCCTGGCAGATCCAGTTTCCTTGCCACAACATCAAGACTGGGTCAGGTGTTCCTCTGGAGGGAGTGGGATCCAAGGTGCCAGTCCAAGGTGTTTCAGATCTCAAGCTGTTCAGTGGTTGTGGTTTGCAGCTTGGACATGCTTTGCTTTTTGCTTTTTTGTTTAGAGTCTGCTAATGAGTGAGTACATCCCATGCTTATCTTTCTGGGTTTGTGATACATCGCTCAGGAGGATATTCTCCAAGTCCATCAATTTGCCTGCAAATTTTAGGGTATCATTTTTTCATACTGCTGAGTAGTACTCCATTGTGTAGATGTACCACAGTTTGTTAATCCATTTTTCAGTTTAGGGGCATCTGGATGTTTCCAGGTTCTTGCTCTGAACATAGCTAAACTAATGCATTTGGGGTGCATCTTTAGGGTATACACCTAGTAGTGGTATTGCTAAATCCTTGGGGAGATGGATTCCCAGTTTTCTGAGAAACCACCATACTGCATTCCAGAGCAGCTGAACAAGCTTATACTCCCACCAACAATGGAAGAATGTTCCCCTTGTTCTGCAACCTCTCCTGTGTAGTCTGTCATCTGTGTCTTTTATTTTAGCTAATCTGGCAGGTGTCAGGTGGTATCTCAAAGTTATTTGATTTGCATTTCTCTGATGGCTAAAAATGTTGAGCACTTTTTCAAGTGCCTTTTAGCCATTTTTAATTCTGCTGAGAATTCCCTTTTTAGTTCTGAACCCCATTTTTTGATTGGGTTATTCAAGTTTTGGGGCTCTAGTTTCTTGAGTTCTCTATATATTTTATAGATCAGTCTTCTATCACTTGTAGCGTTTGTGAATATCTTTTCCCATTCTGTTGGCTGTTGTTTTGTACTATTGACAGTGTCCTTGTCTTTACAAAAGCTTCTCAGTTTCAGAAGGTCCCATTTATTGATTGTTGTCCTTAGTGTCCGTGCCACTGATGTTATATTTAGGAAGTGGTCACCTGTGCCAATTCATTGGAGGGTATTTCCCACTTTCTTTTCTATTAGGTTCAGTGTGGCTTCATTTATGTTGAGGTCTTTGATCCACTTGGATTTAAGTTTTTACAAAATGCATTAAATTAGAGAACACAGAATTTTAATAACACATCCTACACAATGATATTAAAATTGAAAGGATAAAAGTCATAGTTAAATTTCTAGTTTACAATGCTTACAAAGTGTGAAAACTAGAAATTGATTTTTTTGGTATTTTTTTAAGATAATTGAAGAACACATACTCTTGTGGAGATTTGAAAATTATTTTACAAAAAGCAAAATTACAATCTGCAAAGATCAAAGAAAGAAAATTATTTTGCTATTAAAAAAGGAATAAGCTACCTATTTGAAAAATAAGAAGAAATGTCACAATTTTACCACCTAAGTAAATATAATCCACTGTAGATATTATTGTTCTCTAGATATTTTCAAATAGCTAACCTTCAAGCAAATACTTGAAGGACTACAAATGACAAACAATAATCCAAAAGTTATTTGGTCATGGGTTGTGGGTTCATGTCTGTTGCTGGATCTTCCATCTGAGCACTCATTGGAGGAGGGTGTCAGATGGCACCGACTATATGGCATAGACTCCTTTAATACAAATGGCAGACCTTCAGACTATTTCATTAGTGTATGAGGCACATCTATATCCTCTCTTTCGATTTTGCCATTGACTGCTGGCCATTTCTTTGGTTGTGCTGACTCTCTCTCATTGGTCTCCAACACCTCATTCAAACTTAGGCTAACCCCAAATTACCTTTAAAACTTAATTTTAAATTATGAAATGCATACACATGTGAATGAACACATACTGAAGCAATCACAAGAAACATGAACATATACAACTACAGAAGAAAACTAATTTTTTCGTAGGGACTTAGGGGGCTCAAGACATTCTTTCTAGGTATATCCCTGGCTGTCCTAGAACTTGCTTTGTAGAACAGGATGGGCTTGAATTCACATAGATCCATATGTTTCTGGCTGAAAGTGCTGTAACTGAAGACATGTGCCACCTTGTCCAGATGGGAAAAAATAATCTTGTGTATGCATTTTATTAAAATTTTGTCTAGTTTAAACTTATCAAACACAGGAGACTGCTAAATACCTTGTCTATCAGGATTTCACCAATCAGGCATTTTTAATATCCAACAGAGGCCATTACATAGAAAGAAATACAGTTAAAAGTCAGAATAGTGTAATCTCATCCCAATGACCATATTTACACAACACTCGCATATGGAATTCAATCCTAAATATTTATGCCCCTAATATAAGGGCACCTATTTATGTAAAAGAAACACTACTAAAGCTCAAATCCCACATCAGTTCTCACACCCGAATAGTGGGAGACTTCAATACTCCACTTCACTCCTGGATAGGTAACTCAGACAGAGACTCAACAGAGACATAAGGAGTCTAACAGTGGTTATTATGAAAATGGATTTAATAGATATTCATAGAAGCTTCCACCCCAATGCAAAGGAAAATACATATTTCTCAGCACCACATGGAACTTTCTCTAAAATTGATCACATAATTGATCAAAAAGCAAATATTAATAGATACAAAAAATGGAAATAATAGCTTGTATCATATCACACCACCATGGTCTAAAGTTAGAGTTCAATAATATCAAAAGTCAAAGAAAGCCTACCAACTCATGGAAACTAAACATCACTCAGCTGAATCACCTCTGGGTCAAGGAGAAAAATAAGGAAGAAATCAAAGTCTTCCTAGAATTCAATGAAAATGAACCCACAACATACTCAAAATTGTGGGACACAATGAAAGCAGTCTTAAGAGGAAAATTCATAGCACTAGACACCTATGTGAAAAGCCTAGAGAAATCCCACACTAGAAAACTAACAGCACAGCTGAAAGCCATAGAACAATTAGAAGCAACCTCACATAGAAGGAGTAGATGGCAGGAAAGAATCAAACTTAGAGATGAAATCAATACAATTAAAACAAAAAGAACAATACAAAGAATCAATGAATCAAAGAGTTGGTTCTTTGAGAAAGTCAACAAAATAGGTAAGCCCTTATCCAAACTAATCAAAAAACAGAGTATCCAGATCACCAAATTAGAAATGAAAAGGGAGACATAAAAACAGACCCCTCCCCAGGAAATCTAGAGAATTATCAGGTTATACTTTGAAAATCTATATTCCACAAAAATGGAATACCTAAGAGAAATGGACAGCTTTTTGGACAGGTAACATTTACCACAGTTAAATGAAGACCAGATTAATTACCTAAACAGACCTATAACCCTAAAGGAAATTGAAGCTGTCATTAAAAGTATCCCAAGTAAAAAAAGCTCAGGTCCAGATGGTTTCAGTGCAGAATTCTACCAGGCATCCAAAGAAGAATTACTACCATTACTCCTCAAACTATTTCACACAGTAAAAACTGAAGGAATATTGTCAAATAACTTTTATGAGGCCAAAATTATCCTAATACCAAAGCCACTCAAAGACACAACAAAGAAGAAGAATTATAGACCAGTTTCCCTCATGAATATTGATGCTAAAATTCTCAACAAAATTTTGGCAAACTGTATTACAACAACAACAAAAAAAAATCATCCACCTAATGAAGTAGGTTTATCCCAGAAATGCAGGGATGTTTCAACATATGAAAAACCTTAAATGTCATCCATCATATAAACAAACTAAAGGAAAAAAAAGCACATAATCATATCCTTAGATGCTGCAAAAGCAAAAGCTTATGAAAAAATCCAACCATCCTTTATGATGAAAGCCCTGGAGAGATCAGGAATACAGGAAAAATATCTCAATATAATAAGGGCAATTTACAAGAAGCCAACAGCCAACATCAAACTTAAGGGCGAAAAACTGAAAACAATCCCGCTAAAATCAGGAACTAGACAAGAATGTCCTCTCTCACCTTATTAATTCTATATAGTTCTCAAATATTTAGCTAAAGCAATAAGACAATGAAAGGAGATTAAGTGAATACAAATTGGAAAAGAACAAGTGAAACTATCTCTATTTGCAAATGATAAGATTGTATACATAAGTGACACACAAAATTCTACCAGGGAATTTCTACAGCTGATATACAACTTCGGCAATGTAGTAGGATTCAAGATTAACTCAAAGAAATCAGGAGCCCTCCTATACACTAAAGATAAAAGGGCTGAAAAAGAAATAAGGGAAACATCACCTTTATAATAGCTGCAAGTAGCATTAAATACCTTGGAGTAACTATAACCAAAGCAGTATAAGATCTATTTGACAAAAATTTTAAATCACAGAAGAAAGAATTTGAGGAGAATATCAGAAAATGGAAAGATCTCCCATGTTACCGGATAGGTAGGATCGACATACTAAAAATGGCAATTCTACCAAAGGCAATCTACAGATTCAATACAATTCCCATCAAAATCCCAACACAATATTTTACAGACCTTGAAAGAACAATACTCAACTACATTTGAAATAACAAGAAAGCCAGGATTGCAAAAACACTTTTGCTGAACAAAAGTACCTCAGGAAGCATCACCATCCTCGACTTCAAGTTATATTACAGAGCTACAGTAGCCTCGTTCTGGCAAAATAACAGACTTGTGGATGAATGGAATCGAATTGAGGATCCCAGCATTAACCCAAAAATCTATGACCACCTGGTCTTTGACACACAGATCCAAAATATTCAATGAAAAAAAGATAGTATCTTTAACTAATAGTGTTGGCATAGCTGGATGTCAGTGTGTAGAAAAATGCAAATGGATCCAAGCCTGTCACCCTCCACAAAATTCATATCCAAGTGGATCAAAGACCTCAACATAAACCCAGCCACTCGGAACTTGATAGAAAACAAAGTGGGAAATACCCTCCAATGAATTGGCACAGGTGACCACTTACTAAATGTAACACCAGTGGCACACACACTAAGAACAACAATCAATAAGTGGGGCATCCTGAAACTGAGAAGTTTCTGTAAAGTCAAGGATACTGTCAATAGGAGAAAATGACAGCCTATAGAATAGAAAAAAAATTTCACCAACCATATAAGTAATAGAGGGCTGATCTCTAAAATATATACAAAAATCAAGAAACTAGAGCTCAAAACTTTGAATAACTCAATTAAAAAATGGGGTTCAGAACTAAAAAGGGAATTCTTAGCAGAAGAATTACAAATGACCAAAAGACACTTGAAAAAGTGCTCAACTTTTTTAGCCATCACAGAAATGCAAATCAAAACAACTTTGAGATACTACCTTACAACTTTCAGATTGGCTAAGATAAAGACACAGATGATAGCCTATGCTGGAGAGGTTGCAGTGCAAGGAGAACACTCCTCCATTGTTGGTGGGAGTGTAAGCTTGTTCAGCCACTCTGGAATGCAGTATGGCAGCTTCCCATATGATTGGGAATCAATCTCCCCAAGGATCCAGCAATACCACTTTTGAGTGTATACCCTAAAGATGCGCATTCGCACTCTAAAGGCATTAGCTCAACTATGTTCATAGCAGCATTATTCGTAATAGCAAGAACCTGGAAACAACCTAGAGGCTCTCAACTGAAGAATGGATTAACAAACTGTGGTATATCTACACAATAGAGTACTACTCAGCAGTAAGAAAAAATGATACCCTAAAATTTGCAGGCAAATTGATGGATTTGGAGAATATCCTCCTGAGTGTGGTATCACAAACCCAGAAAGATAAGCACGGGATGTACTCACTCATTAGTGGACTCTAAACAAAAAAGCAAAAAGCAAAGCATGTCCAAGCTGCAAACCACAACCACTGAACAGCTTGAGATTTGAAACACCTTGAACTGACACCTCTAGAGGAACACCTGACTCAATTAGGGTGAGGAAACTGGATCTGCCAAGAGTGGATGCTGAATAAGCCATATTTGGACCTTGGGACCTTGGGACCTCCTGCCCTTGCTGTGGAGGATATGGGAAGATGTAGAGAAGAGACAGTGACTGGAGGGGATTGGAGGTGGACGGGACCTTGAACAAGGACGTACACGGATAGAAAATGTGACTTTTTTAATAATAATAAAAAAAGAAATAAGACCAATATTACCTGCAGAAATCAGCTACTTGGTTATAAATTATCATTTTTAGACATTGATTACATTGTTTTTCCCCAAGTAAGCACTGACAGAACAAACAAAGCATTCCATCCTAGACTGCTGGTGAACCTAAGAGACTATTAGGGTGATAGGTGCATGGGTGGAGTGTTATTTATGGGAGCTTGTGACTTCGATAACCTATAATCAATCAGTCAATCAATCAATGAGTCAATCAATCTAAAGTGTTGCACTTTAGCATGGACTCATTAAAGCTACTTGCGGGAAGAGTCTGGAATCCCAGTCAGCAATCTACTTTTGTGGTGATATGTTATATATTTAATAAACCTGTCTGGTATATCAAGAGATCTACCCACAATCAATCCAGGAATATCAGAGGGTGGTAACTAACATCTTTAATCCTAGCACAGGGAAACACCAGGATTGGTTACCTAAACCCGTCCCAGAAGATCTGAGTTTGAGGCCATCTTGGTTTAAAACGAAGTTTCAGGCTCCCAGTTAGGCATTGGTGGTGCCTTGCTTTAATTCCATAACTTCAGAGACAGAGATCATTCTGTTTTTCTGTGAGTTCAAGGCTAACTAGCAAATAGTAATAGCCCATACCTTTAACCTTAACCTGGATGTGATACAACTGGACAAAGAATGTATTTAAGGCCAGTGTAAGAAGACGTATTCAGCATTAGAAGCAATGAGCAGAAAGGCTGAGAAAGCTGAAAGATAGCTGGGTGAGATTTGACTGTGGTGTTTCTCTCTTTGATATTTCAGCTTTTCCCTGATACTTGGCACTGAGTTTCTTTTATACAACCAGAATTTAAATTCATGCAACATACTTCTTCATTTTTGCAGGCCTCAAGTGAAGCACATCATGACTTAGATGTCAGGTTAGGTAAGGCTCCCTAATTATCATTAGCACTAGAATTTGCTGCTGCTGCATTGATCTATGTGCATACTTGCCTTCGCTAACAAGAAATTCTGTAGGCTAGAACAGCCACTCTGTTTCATAATAGTGATGATTACACATGTTCTGGGAAGAGAGCCCTACACTTGGTTGTGCGATGAACATGTATTTCTGTGAATATTACATATGGAGAGATTTATTGGTTATGAAAAGAGAGTATTAATTAATTTACCATTTGATTACATATGTAAAATTACAATACAAAGGCATCTTTAGTATAAATTTAATTAAATAGAACTATACAACAAAAGGAGAAAAACAAACATTACAAAATAAAAAAAACATTTAAATAGTACTTTTTTCATAGTGGAAAATAAAAGAATAAGTGTTTGTAAACTGTACATATAATTAGTGTATAAATTATAACGCATTTTCAATCATTGTTGTAAATCCAGTTGTAGAGTATTGCTAAATATTTTCTCAAATTTTAATATAAATATTATTCATTTTTTAGAACATTTCACCAAATGATTTTATTAAGCTTATCTGTCCTTCATTATTTTTACTTCTTTGTTCCAGTATTTCTTTTTTGCTGATATGTATTCATTATACATAATGATGTTTTTCATAAAAATATTTTTATTCGAGAAAATATAGTTCCTATATGCTCTCCTTTCTATCTCTGACACTTGACTCATCCTATTATTACCTTTTATCGCCCAGATATTAATTCTCTTATTTTATCCATATATAATTTTGTCATCTGTATAAAATTTATAATTGGCAAAATACTGAACTCTCAATATTATTTGTCTCACTGAGTCTTGATTATTTCACTTAGTTCATTTTTTCTTATCTAAAATTTCTGTATTTCTATCAATAAAAATTATTACTCTGCAATTTGTATGAATAGGAGCAGACTCAAAATTGTTCTTTACTGATAGTTTTGCACAAAAAAATCTCTTACACCAGTTATATAAAATCTCTCAGAAAATAATTTAAAATTTTACACATGTAAATATTTCAACATTATCTGTGCTATATGAATAATTGTTTATAGAAGTAACTTATAAAAATGTTTTTGGTGATCAGTTAGAAAAATAATGTGTGATCAAAATTTTATTATTCCTATGAAAATGGAAATTCACCTCATCTAGATTATAGTTGTCTTCCAGTAATATTCTATATTGTACTAAAAAAAGTGGCTGTATTCATTTTTCACAAATATAATTTTAGAGAACTCCTTCAGAAATCTGGCATATATATTTACCTGTAGTCAGGAATACCATTTTGATAGAACTATGTATGTTGACAGTTCAAATATCTTTGTGTCTAAAAGACTTAAGGATTACCTATGTTTCTTCTGTTTTCTTAACTGACATTCTTTATTCCTTTTCCCTGGACTTTTGTGGAGAATATATTCACCATTATTTCCTCTTATTTTAGACAATTTGCATTTTTTCTAAAAATTCTACTTATTTGAGGTTTGATTTTTTAATGTCTTTTGCCAGTACCTCCCCATTTTTAATCCTACCGTGGTGTCTCTTTTTTGTTGTGGCTGTTGGTATTCCAGTCTAGTTTCCTTCTCTATCAAAACCAAAAATGTACTCACTGTCCTACTTTATTTTATAATTAAAGATGTTAGATAAAATTTATTTTTTTAAAAAAAAATTTCAAACTTTAAAACTTTTTAATGATATATGCCAATTAATTAGTGTACTGCTGGATGCAATTTAATTACCAGGTGTCTCTGCATGCTGATTAAAGTTTCTCACATGAGAGAAGACCTGTTTCATGCACAGACTGCCTTTGCATGAAAAAAGAATCCAGTGTTCTCCAAAGCACACACCTGGCAGAGGGGATGTTTGCTGTGGAAAATGATTAGAAAAAGAATCCAAGATTATTTTTGTGAAAATCTTCTTTTTTGCAACTGCTGGTTCAGATCTCCAGGCAAGGCTGGGCCAGAAACTTCTTACTACAGGACGTCTTAGTTATGAAATGCAGATATGCTACCTTAAAAGATAGTCTGGCTAAGGACTAGTTGGTTACCTTCTATGAACTTTGGAAAACTGTTCAAAAGCAAGCTACCATCACCTCATCTTAGTGAACCAATTATTCCTTGAAAAGTGTTTTGAGAATTAGGCTTCTTTCTTCAGATAAGAGCTTTGTGGGGAAAAAAAAACTTTAAGGTGGGTTTTTAAGTGTGATTTTATGTTTTATGCTCAGCTTACACATTTTAGTCTCTTGTTAAATTTAGCAAATTTTATTAGTTATTTTAAGAGAATTTTTAAAAATTCTGTTTTATTATATATTTAGATTTAGCTAAAATGTTTAATGCTTCATGAGTCTGAGGCTTAATGTTGTCTTTCAAGATATATGTTAAATGCACATCTGTAAAATTTTACTAGGTGTAACACTTTATGAGCATTTACTCATGTTGTTCATTTCCTAGTGTCTGTGATTTTAACTTCATATCAGATAATGTCTTGGTTACTTATTTACAAAATTCTAGTTGAAGCTGCAAAAGTTTTCTTCTGTTCAGTAAAATTCTCTCAAACATGTTAGCTTAGGCTGTGACGTACCCACACAGCCTTCTTTATTGTAAAGCATATGATACTTTTGCTTGTTTGAAATGTTTTTGCCATTTCCCAGGATAAAGCTTATGTATCACTAGAGTCAACTATCTAAATATACTTCTGAAAGCCCTGTTTCCAATGCATTTGCTTTCAGATGAGTTATTAAAAACTCAAGGCACATTATGAAATTAAAAGACGTGCATGCCTCCAGGATTCCTCTGTTAGTCCATTTCTGGACTGGGTTTTGTTATTATATATTTATCTTGTACCCTTGTCTTTTTCACCAATCAATCCATTGTTTTATAGGTTTAATATGAAATTATAGACTGTAGTGAACTTCCTTTTAAGTATGTCAATAAATATGAAATAGAATTGGGTTTTATTGGGAAAACAACATTGTCCTGTGACCTACATATGCTTCAGGTAATAAATACATGGACACATAGACACAATGATAAAAAATAAAATAAAAATTAAAAATAAATCCAGTTAAAACTTCTCTTCTTTTACTTATTTATGATCTTAAACCTAGACCTTGAATATTGTTCAAAGCTCTGATAATAGCATTTAACTCAAAACTTTATTTTACTTTAAATGTGATAAATTAAAGTAATTTAATAGAATAATAACTCAAACTTCAAAAATTCTCAACATCAAAAAAGCTAGGCCACACACCCAAATGTCTTCCCTGCAGTCATCAAGACTGTCATAGTCTTTGTTTTGAATTAGATTATTTCAATTTATGTATCAACAATTAGACATATATATAATTTATGTATTAAATGTAATGCATATATTATATATTAATATATTTGAAAAACTATTTTGTTAGCTATTAATAAGATGTAGTAGTATAATTAGTTTATTTTACTATAGTTTGTCTGTATTACTTTCCAGTTTTGAAATATACTCATTCCATTGCAGAAGTCTTCCTGTGAAAAGTTTCTATGCCGTGTCTTTTAAAGATGGATTAAAGTATAGGGCTTGCTGTTGTGTGAGGAAATAAAGAGGAGAGACTCACAGAACAGGAATGTAAACACTTTGGTATTGACCAAAGAGGCATGAAATATACTAGATATACTAGGAATGTAAATTTTTATTCATGTGGATGCTCATTTATTTAAACTTGAATAAATATGCTAATATGCAACTCCTAGTAGCTTGTTGAAAATTATTAAATAATTTGATTATCATATCTACTTTTATTTTTGTAGTAGGCCAGTTATGGAATAAATTGTGTATGAATGTGGAAGATAGTGCTGCTGAGAACATTATAAATTATAATTTCTAATCTCAAGAGGTTTTTGTAAGTGTCCTAAAGATCATTTTTTTTAATATTTTAATGAGGAATGTGTCTTTTTTCTGTGTCTAAATAATATTTCTAAGGCTAAGTTTAGCAATTTTACATTTTACTTTGAGATTTCCACAGTCTTAGCTAAATTTTGTTGAAGATATACTCTGTGCCATTCTTTTATTATGCTAAATGCTACATTTATATCAATTCATAAAATCAACTTTTTAAATTCTATCTTTGTATTATAAATGGCCTTTGATAAATATTGATCAACCTGGTATATCATAAGTTTTATTATTATCAAAGAAATTACATTATACTTACAGACAATATTTTTACATGGATTTGTTAATCAATCATTTAACCATGTATTGACAACAAAGAGGAGGGAAAAATATTTGTTTTCTTAATATGTCATAGTAACATAGTAACTAGCTTTATGATTGATTAGTTTTCTTCATGCTGACTTTTGAGGATAATGATAATATTGACACCTCCTAACTGTAAAAATCATTATAACTTGTATACACAAGAATTTACATTTTAGTATGTTTCTCGTTTATTCTGCTATGCAAAAAAACTGAGAATTGGCTGAAAAAATTTCCATGTTATTAACAGATGATTGAAACTCAAGAACAAGTCCCAAGAAATGCATGCTGCAGAAGAAAGAGAAAGTCTGGAGACTTGGGCAGGGCAGGTACATCTGAGCTTTATTCAGGGCAGGTGATTTTCCGGAGCAGAAACAATAGAGAACTAATAACTCTGTGGATCATAGTTGCTTAGTTTGATGATGAAATTTTTGTGGGCAAAAATTCTGATTATGCTCTGTGATATAGCCAAATATACAATCTGAGTTTGTTTACTGTGTGGAAAAGAAAGAGAAGTAATACGTCAGCTGAAAAAAATATTGTGGATAATGGAGTGATGAAGATAGGGAAATATGGAAAAAGGACATGGCTGAAAAAAGTATTATAAAAAAGCTACATGGAAACCTATAATATTAAATCACAAGAAAAAGTACAATAACATACATGTTGATAATACTACAAATATGATATATAAGATATACATAATATAAATTTTCAATAATATACATATATTTCTCTTATATGTATATGTATAAGTATCACATATAGGTATATATTTATTCTTACATTCTATACTGTTGTAGAAAGTTTCCCAGGCCCATTTGGGCCTGGAGGTTTGGAACCTGGCCCCCCGAGGCTTTTGTCCCTCAAAGAAATGAATCAGACACTTATATTAACTTCATACTGTTTGGCCCATGTCTCAGGCACATTACTGGCTAGCTCTTTCATATTAATTCAACGCATTTCTTTTAATCTATCTGCTATGCGTCCAGCCCATGGCTCAACTGTATTTCTTACATGGTTCTTCTTCGGGCGTCGAATGGAGACTGGCTAACTCCACCCTCCTTCTACCTGTCTGTCTTCTGATTCTCCACCCACTTCTTTGGTGCTCTACATAGGCCAAACCAGTTTCTTTATTTTCAGTTTACAGAGAATATTCCCACCACACTATACATATTCTATATATCTTTATAGAAAGAGTATGATACCAAAGAACACAGGTTATACTAGGGGCTGAAGATGTTACTAGGAATGGGAAAATGGAGAGGTTTGGATGAGTTAACTAAAAATAAAAGATGTCTGAGGAAGCCTTTGACAATATATTAGTGTGTAAGCTAATTAAAAATATAATTTAAAATTGTCTCAAAGAGATATCTTAGATTGTTGACAATAAATACTTCCATAAGGTGTGGGCAATTCAATAAAAATCTTTGTGCCAAGCATTATTTTTAGTTATTGATGAGAGAAGTTTCAGAGGTCTTGATGACCATGAGGAAGTCATGTCTTCAGGACACAGCAAGGCAGGTACATAAATGCACTCACAGTGCTTCGGACAATATTCCAAAAACTCAAGACAGACAAAACCCCAGCATTTAGAGTAGGGTGGGGTGGATATGCAGTTCAGTACCAGCATGGAGGGTATGGTAGGTGTTCAGTTCATTGCAAAGCAAAGAACCCATTAGCAATTATAGTTGCTCAAAAGCAAAGGCTCAATTTTCTTGATGGCTATAGCCCCTAATAGTTTTTTCATGATCTAGTCAAAGTCTACGTGTTAAAGAACATTTAAGCTTCTACAGATTTTGAAATATGGAGAGAAGCTTGGTGTCTGTTCTTCTCTTCTGTCTAGTATTTTTATCACTTTCTTGATTCCATTATAACTGTATTACTCAATATTTCTACATTTTATATAGTCTTTCATATTGACTGCACTGTTACTTTCATTTCAATGCTTCTCACATTTTTATATCTATTTTTATTTATGTATTTATTATTTTTCATCATACACCCCAGCAAACTCAGTTATCAGGCCTCTCAGATTCATATCCACTCTTTTTAAAAAATATTTATTTATTTATTTTTTAAGGATTAAACACAATTGGAAAATTCTTAACCAAATTAAACAAAAAAGGGGAAGCCTACTTCAATAAAACTAGAAATTGAAAGGCAAACATTATAACAGATATGAGTGAAATTCCAGGAAATCATAAGGACATACATTATAAATTTGTTTCAATAAATTGAAGAATCTGAAAAATCTGATGAGTTTTAGATAGCAAAATTAAACCTAAATTCAATTAATGATTATAACAAATGCATACTTTGTAATTTGCTTGAAATAGTAATGAAATACTCCATATGAAAACAAAAAAGAGCAATAACAGAAATAAACACAAGGAAATACGGACTTACTACAGGATTCTACTATAACTTAAAAAGTAACAAATACATATTATATAATTTCCTAAAACTTAAAAAATAGGCAAAGCCTTTAAAACTTACAATGCCAGTGAACATGGACTCAGCTGTTTCCCCACTGATAATTTCCCAGCTGTGTTCTGGTGTGCAGTGCTCTGTCTTGAAGTGCAGTGGCTGTTCAGGACCCAGGTTCAAGTGGTAGTCATACCCACTCTTACACCCTCCAATTTACAAAAACACCCATTCATGATGATCATTTACTTACTGGAGCATAATTAAACTCCCTGTGCCCAGACCCTTAAAGAAAACAAGTCTTTCCTTATCCACACCACTGACAGAGGCCTTCAATGCAGAAGTCAGGCATTGTATCATTTAGCTGTGTTCTAGCCTTGAGCTCTTGTATACAATGACATCTTTTTTTTTTTTTAAGTCCACTAATGAGTGAGTACATCCCCTGCTTCTCTTTCTATGTTTGTGATACCTTGCTCAGGAGGATAGTCTCCAAATCCATCCATTTGCCTGCAAATTTTAGGATATAATTTTTCTTACTGCTGAGTAGTACTCCATTGTGTAGATGTACCACAGTTTATTAATCCATTCTTCAGTTGAGGGACATCTAGGTTGTTTCCAGGTTCTTGCTATTATGAACAATGCTGCTGTGAACATAGTTGAGCTAATGCTTATGGGGTTCAAATGTGCGTCTTTAGGGTATATGCCTAAGAGTGGTATTGCTGGATCTGTGGAGAGATTGATTTCCAGTTTTCTGAGAAACTGCCATACAGCATTCCAGAGTTACTGAACAAGTTTATACTCCCACCAACAATGGAGGAGTGTTCCTCTTGCTCTGTATCCTCTCCAGCATAGACTGTCCTCTGTATTTTTAATCTTAGCCAATCTGACAGATGTCAGGTGATATCTCAAAGTTGTTTTGATTTGCATTTCTCTGATGGCTAAAGATTTTGAGCAGTTTTTCATGTGCCTTTCAGCCATTTGAATTTTTCTGCTGAGGATTCCTTTTTTAGTTCTGGCACTCTGGTAGGATTTGCTGAAGGAGGCAAAGGCTGGAAGATTACAAGTTCGAGGCCAGCCTGGGCCACACATTTGCCAGTTGTGGTGCTGCTTCTCACATTTAAAAATATTTCTTTAATTATTAATAAAGTTACTTTTACATGCACTTCACTGTCCCTTCTCCTGTTTCTTCTCTCTTTTTGTCCCATTCCTTCCCCTCCCTACCTCTAGCCTCACCTCCTTTTACTCCTCAAAATTGATAAGGCTTTTCTTGAATTGTCAACCCAAGCTAACTTAAAGTTAAAAGGTGAGGAAGGACCCATTCCTTTCTTTCTGCATCAAGGCTGAGCAAGGTACCCCACCATAGGGATTAGGCTCTGAGTAGCCAGTACATGTATCCAGACTAATTTCTGATACTGTAGTTAGGGGCTGTTTAATATGTTCTTGAAATATATAGTACTGATGCTTTTCTGCTTTTTGTTTCCTTCCTGCAATAGGATGATGGATAATGCAACATCAATGTCCCTACATCTTAGATTTCTACTGAGCTCCTTCTTTGGAGGAAATCTAAATTAAAAGTTTACTGAAAATGAAACAAAACGAAAGAATACTTAAACAGTACAGTTTTTTACTTAATGGGTTACACATGTAAAAAAAGTGAACACAAAATCAATTTGACAGGAAAAGAAGGCTGTATATAAAATAATGTATATTGTAATTTCATATGTTAATTTCTCAAATAAACTCATAATATTTTTTCAGAAAAAGTGGTTCACACTAAAAATGACTTTTTATCATATTGTAATAAAGAAGGTCATAGCAAAACGAAAATTTAAAATAAACATTTACACTTTACCTTCTTTCACTTTTTGTGCTATATACTATCATAGTATTTCATTAAAAATCTTTTGTGACTTACTTTTAGTCACAGGCCAAGGGGTTCTTCCCATTTCAAAAAAAAAAAATGTTCCAATCAGTATGAGCTACAACTATTTAAAGATTTATTTTTGTTTCTTTATCTGCATACATAGCTTTCTGATCATTATGTGTTAATGATCAAGGGAGCTAAGGACCCTGTAGGATCCCTGATGTTAGAGTAAAGAGTGATATGAGTCACTTGACATTGGTACTAATATCTGAATTTCTCTCCTCTTTAATAACCTTAAGTGTCCTGAACTTCTGAGCCATTTCTTTAACTCTACCTAAGATGTTTTGTTTAATATTTAGCTACATATCATATAGTAATGCAGAACAGTATGAACTGGATATTAGAGCATTATAAATGGCATAATAATTTAGAAGAGCATTAACAGTTGCATGATAGGAGGAGTTAATAAAATTTAATTCTTTGACTTCTTTACCTATATTGCTTTTTTTAAAAAAGGCAAAACAAATCCATGCTTGATTATGCTTACTTCTTTTAAAAATACATATAAATGGAAGAGATATAGTTTTGTAGTATAAGGTTCTTGGCCTAGACTTTCTGGCTTGACTACAGGGCCAGCAGCCCTAAAGACATGCAGACCAGCAGACTCAGAGTCCCTCAGGAACACACAGATGCTTATATTAATTTTATACTGATTGACATAGTGCCCAGGCATATAATTTGCCAACTCCATTTTAGCTCAACCCATGGTTCTTGACTTTTTAGCCATGTGACTTGGTACCATTTCTCAACAGCATTTTAATGTTTTTCCTCTGCATCTCACTGATGTCTCATTGTGGTTTCTCCGTGGTATCTCTCTGGCTTCTATGCTATGTTCTTCCTGTTTCCAGAGTTTTCTTAGACTGGTAGCCCCACCCATTGTTCCTGTGTTTCTTCAGCCAGTCAGTACTTTTATTAAACCAGTAGGCAGGACAATTATTTACAATGGAACAAACACACTCCCACTACATAGTTTCCTATTTGGTAACAATTAAAATAAATTGAATGTAAAATTCCTCAAAATTGAAATTTGACAAAGGTCAGTGTACTCATTTGCTCTGACTTCTATCATTCCTACTGTGGGACATTCATCATGACTTGTATTTGAAGATATGGTCTTATTGAATTAGGTATGGTGTGTCACTGATGACTGGGCTTTGGAGTTTCAGAAGTTCAATTAAGGTCTAATAATTAATTACTGCTGCTACTGGATCCATATGTAGAACTCGCAGCAACCTCATCAGCACCATTTCTTCCTTCATGACTACATGATTCCCAATACAAGAATAATAGACTAAATTTCTGAACTGCAAGCCAGAACCTATTAAATATTTTCTTTTTAAAATCTTCCATGGTCATAGTGTCTCTTCAAAGCAATAGAAATCTTAGGACACCTACAAACTATTGGGATCAGTTTTCTGTAGTTTTTATCTGCATATGAGTTCTAAATATAGTTGCTATAAAGGAAACTAAGATGATTTTTATGTTGTCTATTTTACAGTGCTTGGACTATTTCAACAAGTGGCAATTCTTAACCTGGTCTAGCAAAACAAAACTTGTATTTAGACTATTTTAGGTGGTGGTTGATTTTTAGTGATATTTAATTTCAGGTTTTTAGGAATTTAATTTATAAATACTCCAATAAAAGTATTTTGGAAAATCTCTGGCATTTGGTTTATAAAGTAAAAATTCCTATAAAAAGAGATTCTCTTAAATCTTAAACATGACTTGTTATTAGCTCACTCTTATTCAGTATTCTAATTGGTATGATCACAACTATATTTTATGTTCAATTATTTGAGAAAAATATTCACAAAATTACATTTAAAGAAACTTTATAAGTTTTTTTTAATTATTTTTGGAAGGATTTTCCGGCATCTTCAGTTTCTGATTTACTTGACTTGAGTTCATTAAACTGTGAAGTGTGGGTGTACATTTGATCCTACTAAGAGATACTTTTCTCATTGTGCCTGAGGAGCAATCTGTTCATGTTTAAAATAGCATCGCTTTTATGTGTCCCGTGGTTCTAGGTATGAGACATATGGGCTCTATTTCTATGTGTATCTGAACCTGTAACTCATATAAAAGTAACAGTTCTCTTTCTCTTGTTTATCATTATAACAGTGAAAAATAGCATTGCAGATCTTATCATTATAAATCTTTTATATACATCTTCATCTAAAATAGTGTCTTAAATAACATTTAACCTCATATATTATAATCAAAGGGATGTTTCCATGTTTAATTTTGAATACTTTAAAATGCTTTAAATAGTTTCTAAACAAAAATTTAAATATGCAAGGCAGTTTAATAACTTTCCATAATTAGAAAATTTTAATAATTATATAACATTTGCTCTGAAAAGTTAATACTTTTAAAAATTAAAACCTCAAAATGTTCATATCTAGCCTCATATTTTACTGGTAATGAAGAAGAAACACAGATATACACCCTGCAAAATTGATCATAAAATACTTCTAATATTAAAACAAAATTTTGGTAGGCTATGAAAATATTCTATGAAATCTCTCAAAAGCTGCATGTTATTTACAAAATATATCCATTTTTATTTATCAAGTAATGAATGATGATGTTTAATATTATTGATATGAAGAAATTATGTAATTTTATCAAATCTATAGTAGACATAACAAATTTTCTTTATTCTAAAAGTTCAGGTTATTGAGAAATAATGTGTTCTTCTGTTTTTTAACAGAAAAGGTCCTGTCTAATTAATTTTACTTGTGAAGCACAGTGTCTATTTTAGCACTTCAGTGCCAAAAGCTTCTCGAGGAAAATGGGTTTTTGAAGTGATATTTATATATTTCCCAGCATTATATATACCTGTGGCCCTTTTGAGGAACTAGGATTTAGACATATCCCCAATTCCCAACTAACAGAATGATGAGATTAAAAGAGGCTCTAGGTGGATTAATGCCCTTTTTCATTAAACATTTAAGATGTTCAACTTTCTGCTTCTGCTACAACTCCAAATGAGCTCTGCCCACAAACTGGGATGGGGGACTGCTTGGTATGAGAAGGACTGTATTGGAAAGCAATCAGCTTCCCTGTCAATGGATTATTCAATACCACACAGCCCAAACTAGCCAGTTCTGACATACAAACTTAGAAATGGAAGGACTTGTTTTCATTAAGGGGCTGGACACAGGGAGTTTAATTATACTCCAGTAAGTAAATGAGCAGCATTAATGGGTGTTCTGTAAATGGAGAGATCATAAGACTGGGTATGAAGCTGAGGGGACTGATAACTGAGCTTGATGGGGTACATGATGTAAAATCATCAAATAATAAATAAATAAATAAATAAAAGAAATTTTTACTCTGTCATATGTCATTCAAAATCAGATTCATAATTCCGATTCCAGGTCACTTCTCTCACTGGGGAAATCTCTCTCTCTCTCTCTCTCTCTCTCTCTCTCTCTCTCTCTCTCTCTCTCATTCTTCCTCCCTCCCTCCCTCCCCAAAATTCTCCAAAGACTTTACTCTAAGACTAGTACAAATTTTAAGTCAATTAATAGATAACATAAATGGCTGTCATATATCTGTAATATTACTTAGAAGGATTTAATCTTTGAATCTTTGTGTTATCAAGCTATGTATTACATACATGGAGTTGCAGGCCAGGGTGTGCAATACTATAATACTATATAGTTAAGTAATGAGGTAAGTGTCCTAAAATTTTCAAGGGAAAATGCTCTGTAATTGAGCTGTTTTGTCAATGTCACCTATTTTCTAATTTTATTACATAATGTCTATAGACAAAAAGGGACTAGATGCATTTACTATGTGTTTTGGCTTTATAAGATAAAACAGGACAGAACACTCCCTATTCCACAGACAGGGTAATCTTCAGCAAATGGATCTTGATTTTAAAAAATGAACTCATATTTTGTAGGTGTTCTTAAAAAATTTTACATTCTTATATCAAATATTTTATACAGAATGAAAAAAATTGTATTCTGCTTTTAATCTGAAACAAATAAATACAATGTCAAATTCAGATCTAATTTAAAAGCTAATAATTAAATAATCTTAAATACAAATTTGGGCACAGCAATTCAAAGTCATGTTCATTGTATTTGTTTTAAAGACTTAATGGCTCATATTAAACCATTAAAAAGAAAGAAAGCATTTTACTAACACCGTTGTGGATAGATGACCACTACACAGGCTAAAGGCAAGTTTTGCTACGTGCTGAGACTGAAAATCACCCCACACACACACACACACTCTGTTCAGTTATGTCATCACCAGCTTTCTATTTTTGATGCTTATCTTCACTTCACTGCTTAAGCATCACTGTCCTGGAACTTTCTCTGAAGACCAACCTGGCCTGAAACTCAGAAGTTTGTCAGCCTCTGCCTGTGGAGTAATGAAATTAAATTCTATACCATTACACCTGGCTCTAAGCTTTATACAAGTTTGGAAGCTTATCTGGGTGGAATCCTGTCTTGAGGTCATCAAAACCTCATTTGTGAATCGTTTCTTAATTTGTTAATGTCCTTGAACATAGGATTTAGCTGCATTTTATTTCCTGGTGCCCCTTTACTCAATCTGTACATTTTGTAATTTTACTTGCTCACCTTGCATTTTTATCTTCCATAGAGTTAACACTAACTGATGACAGCATCAGTACTGGAATCTTTTGAAATTTTCTCTGTCAATGAAATTAATCCAAAGCATTTCACTTTACCTGAGGCAAAATTTTAGGACAAGAGTCCAAAGAAGCCACATTCTTAACCAAGATATAATAAGAATGATTTCTATGCAACATATTAGCACCTTTCTCTAAGTTTTTAATTCAGGCTCACAGTTCAAATTACTCTCAACATCATTGTCTTCCATGCTAGGACTAGGATGGCACATTAAACCCCAGTTAAAGCATTCAAATGCTTCTATAATTCTTTGTCCCAAATCCATATTCTTCCAAAACAAAACCATCTAGCTTAACAAAGCAATATAACCACTGCTATTATCAGCTTCTGTCTTAATTAGGGTTTCTATTATTGTAAAGAGACAATCTTATAAATGAAATGTATTTAATTAGGGCTGTGTCTTACTATTTCAGATTTTTAGTAAATTAACAATTGTGGAACATGGTAGCATGCAGGCTGATATGGTGTTAGAGGAAAAAACCCTAACAGTTCTGTATGTTCATCCAGAGGCAACAGGAAGTGAACCTAGACACAAGGTGTGGCTTGAACATATATGAGACCTAAAAGCCTGTCTGAGTGACTTACTTACTCCAACAAAGCCACACCTCCTAATAGTGCCATCCACTATGGGGGCCATTTTCTTTCAAACCACTACAGGTTGCTATGGTATTTTTTTAAATGTTGCATACCTGCCATCCAGGAAAGAATCTAAATTGTATTGTTGTCTAATTTTCTGAGAAAAAGCTCTGGGATCTCCCTATGCCTTAAGCCACTACCTATGATTCTGTAATAAAAAATTAAAACTTTTATTCTAGTTGAGAACTTCATTCTTCAAAATCACCAGACAAACCAATGAAAACTACTGACTCAGGTAGCTTTGTTGGTTGTCTTGTTTTCTAGATACTAGATCTTTAAGACAACAAAAGGATTACTATACTCTAAAATTTTCCAATACTCCTGTATCCTAAACTTATCAACAAAGACTCACTGTATTTACACAAAATAGTAAAGATTGCTTGAATGTTTAGTTTCAGCAACTCAGAAAGCATAGGATACTGAGTTGGGAGCCTATAATAATAAAAATTATGAAGGATAGAGACTGTGAAATGGTAATTTTGCTTTCATAAATATTTTGGGTTAATAATAACAGTATCAAAGCCTGAAAAATTAAAATAAGTACATTTATTGATAACAGTTCAGGAGGCTGGGAAAGCCAGGTCTATGAGGCTAGCACATAAAGAACATCTTGTTGGTTAAATTTTCCTCAAGGGTAGAAAGTAATTTAATTGAGGACTGAAAACCTTTCACAAATCAAACTTATTATGAGCTTGAATTCTGTTGTGGAATAAAATATTTGTTTAACTATGTAAAGATGTGTTGTTGTTTTACCTTACTTGCCTAAAAAACCTGATTGGTCTAATAAAAAGCTGAATGGCCAATTTTGGCCCAGGGAGTAGGCAAGGCTGGTAGTCAGAGAGGAAAGGGTACATAAAGAAAGTAGGAAAGCAGAATAGACAGTATGTAAATGAGGTAAGCAGTTCTCAGGAAAGCACATAGATGAATAGAAATGGGTTAATTTAACCTTTAAAAGCTAGCTGGAAACAAGCCAAAGTTAAGGCCAAGCATTCATAATAATAATACGTCTCTATTTCATGATTTAGAGATTGGAAGTCCAAGAAGGCTTGCTACAGAGGTAATTATATAATGTGTGTCTCAATATGTTATACCTCTTATAATAAGTAAAAAAGAAACTACATTTTAAGTACAAACATTTTATTTTATATCTAAAGCAGGGCAGAAATAAAATGAATGTTCATGGACTCAAGAACTTAATAATGATCTTAAGTGTCATTCATAATCAAAAGATGAGAAATCAATGATTTTAATATGATTTCAGATAATATGCAGTTGTTGAATTAAAACCAGAAGAATTATAATCAGAAGATTGAGAATAATATAGAATTTAGTGGAAAATAGGTTATAAAATATTAGTAGTAGGAGTTCAATCTTAGCTTACTAAGAATATGCCTATAAAAACCATGTGTGTTAGCAAATTGGAAATTTCCAATGAAGGACACTTATAAACTCTAAACTTATTTCTTATTTTTTAAATTTTATGTTCTATAGGTTTATTTATTTATTTTATATCAGGCCATAGTTTTCCCTCTTTCTGACGTTTTTCCCCCAAATCCCCGTTCTGTTCCCATCTCCCAATCCACTACTCTGTGTCTGTTTGGGAAAGAACAGCTCTCTCATGAGTGCCAACCAGACATGACATATCAACTTTCAGTAACACTAATCACTATGTATTAAGATTGGGCAAGAAAACCTAGTATGGGGAGTAGGATCACAACAAGTCAAAGAGTCAGAGACAGCTCCTGTTCCCACTGTTAGATACTCCCCAAGAGGACCAAGCCACATAACTGTAGCACATATGCAGAGTATGTCACCCTCATGCAGGCTATCTGTTTGCTGGTTAAGTCTCTGTTGACTACTTGAGTTGGTCATTTACTGGTGGACATTTAGATTAATATTTAACATGGTTTATAAACCCAGTGAAACTCCAATGGAGAAAGTACTTTTTCTTGACAGATGGCTGTTATATTGACATAACATATAGATTATGGATGTAGAGCAAGCTGGCCTCACAGAGATTTTTTTGTCTCTCCCTTTAGAGTGTTGAGATTAAAGGTGTGAGCCATCACTAACCAGAAATCAAAACTCTAAGTACATAAGAACCTACCATGTTACTGATACTCTGTTCAAAAAGTGTTTACTCATTGTAATTTTTTGGAAAAGTGTAGCATCTATTTTCTTCTAAAACTTTTAACCTTTCAAGGTTTGAATTTAGATCTTTGATCTCCAGTGATTTTTCTACAAGATCAAGGACTGAAATCCATTTTCATTCATCTATAGGTGGCTATCAGTATTGCCAGCACTATTCACTTAGTAAGGAATATTTTTCCCCTTAGGTAGGTATGGCTCATAGTTTTATTTCTAGGTTATATTGATCTAGCTTTCCTCCCTTTTTTCAGTATTAGAATATATTGATAATGAAACCCCTATAGTACAACTTAAATCATCAAGTCATGTTTTATGATAACTTCATTTCTGTTCTTGCTCTTTCTTATTGTTTTGACTATTCCTGGTCTTTGCAATTCCCTATGAACTTTTGCATTACTCAGATCTGTAAAATGTGTCATCATCACATTCATAACTATCACTTTATACCAGCATATTATATTTTATAATATAACCAATTTCACAATATTAATTTTGGCTATTGAGGAACATGGGAGTTTTTATATTGTATTAAATTTTCACTGATTATAAAAATGTCTTAAACTTTTTATTGCAAAAGTATTTATTATAGTTGATTAGGTGTATTCCCACATATTTTTTTTGATATATTTTTCAATTTTATTTTTTAAAAGTTTATTTTTAGAAAATATGATGACTATTTTATATTGATTTTATATTCTGCAATTTTAAGGTAAGAATTTATTAGATCTAGTGGTGTTCTAGTAGATTCAAAATAGTCTTTTAAGCACGGAATCATGTCATCTCAAAGTAATGTTAGTTTGATATTTTCCCTTCTTACTTTGAATAAGTTGTGTTTTTTTCATTTCTGTTTAAAAGTTTAAATGGTTACTGTCATTAAGTTTCCTTATGTGTTGTATTAAACTTATTGACTAATACATAATTAATAGCATTTATTAATAAAGATATTAATACATACTGAACCAACTTGCCATTCTCATATTAATTATGCTTGGTCATAATGTATGCTCCTGAAATCAGATAACAAATTTTGTTGAAGATTACTACATGTAGCTTTAGCTACATAATTTGTTCCTAATTGGCTTTCTCTGTATGATAATACAATTTTAGTATTATAACTATACTGATTTTATTGAATGAACTTGGTGGTGTCCTTTCACTTTCTATTTTGAAGAACAAAATAAAAATTGATATAAAATCCTCCTTGAAAGTCACGTCTAGGGGCTGGAGAGATGGCTCAGAGGTTAAGAGCACTGACTGTTCTTCCAGAGGTCCTGAGTTCAATTCCCAGCAAAACCACATGGTGGCTCACAACCATCTATGATGAGGTCTGGCGCCCTCTTCTGTAAAACTGTATGCATAATAAATAAATAAATCAAAAAAAAATTTAAAAAAAAAAAAAAAAAAAAGAAAGTCACGTCTAAGTAACCAGAAGCTTTTACAGCAAGAAATAAAACTTTTTGTTTCTGCAGAACACACTAATTTGGTTTGCAAGGAACCATAAGGTGGTTCACAATCATTTGGAACTTTAGGTCCAGAGGATCCTATACCTCAACTGACCTCCATGAACACCAAATTGTACATGGTAAACATACATACATATAACAAAGATATCCAGAAATATCAAATAAATAAAATTGTAAAGGAAAGAAAAGGAGACTTTAGTATATTAATAATGAGCACCAAGTTTGTCTAGTTTCAGACTTTTTCTTGAAAAAGACTTTTGATTGAGCTTTAGTTTCAATTATTATAATATGTTTGCTTGAATTATTTATATCATCTTGACTTTTTTGGTTGATGGTATATTTATATTTGGAAAATATATTTCTGGATTTCCCTGCTATTGAAGCCTAAACTTTCAATATAATGTTTAACAGTGTGTTGTGTTTTATTAGGGTCTATTATATTGACAATACTTTAATCTATAATTTTGTTAAGTTATGACTTCTTTCTCTTTTTGTTGTGTTGACTAAGAATTTGTCAATCTTATTAACTTTCTAAAAGAACTAACTATTTTGTTGGTTACAGAAATTAAATCTGTTTTGTATTTGTTGAAACTTGATTTGTTAGGATATCTTAAGACATATGAAAATATTTCTTAGTCAAAGTCTGTAATTTGGTGGCTGAATAGAATTTCTCAGTGGTTTATATCCTTATGTATGTATAAGGGCTTGAGTATGTATCCTCATAAACCACTTCAATGCCAGTCAGTATAGATATGTAATTATAATTTCAGTACTCAATAAGTAGTGATAGGATACTATAGATTCAAGCAAAATAGAGTCATGTTATTGGGCAGTTTTGGGTTCAGTTATATGCCCCAATGAATAACATAGTTCATGATCAAGGACGGCATTTAATACCAGTTTCTGTATGCACAAATATTATGCATTTACCCACCACAATATAATTTTTCCATAGCATGCAAACATCCACACTCACAAACATAACATACATATGAACATAAACACATATACATAGAGGAAAAAAACTTTTCAGAGAGATAAAAAGGACCATATTCTTACAGAAAGATAACATAGGTAGAGAAGGAAAAGTGAATCTCAATTTTGAAAGTGTCAGTTTAAGCATCATTTATAATAGCTTTTTAAATGAGCCAGATTACAGACATACATGAAGTACTCAAGCTATTTTTGTAAGCAAGAGATGGTGTTTGTCAACAGAGCTTTCTAATACTTTTTCTATTTTTTTTTCACTCCTCAAAAAATTGTGTAACATAAATCTCACAAAGCCATTTCTACCCCAAAAACTACTATCTGAAATTCTGTGTCATGGGTTACGCTAATGAATAAGATAAAAATATTATTTTTAATTTTAAAGATCATTACAACACAAACACTTGTGAAAGGTTCATTGATAACTAAAAGGAACGATATAGTTAGCAAGCACTTAAGTTAACAGAATACTTGTGTAAATGCTTTAAAAATTCCAAATATTTAATAACATATTTCCTTTTAAATTTGAATTTATTTTTCAATGACATTTGTCAGAATATTTTTTATAATTTTTTGACTTTTTTTCATAAAATATAGGCTTAAAATTATAATTTTTGAAAATCAGGAGAAAAAAATCAATGTGTTTCCAATTGAGGAGGATATTACACTTACATATTTTATGTGTGTTTAAACTGATTGTTATTGGCCTCAGTTCTAATAAAAGATGTATTGTTAACATAATCTTATTAATAATTATATATCACCCAACCTCAAAACTATAGTCACACTGGCTGCTATTTTTAAATTACTCTAGGTTCATATAACAAAACCTTCAAATCTTCTAAACACTTTTCTGATATGTATGACAGCATAAAAATAATTAGCAACCTACAATCAAACATTATGCCCTAGAAATGTACCACTTTATGTTTTAAAAGTCAAAGTGCTTTCATATTTATATTTGTCCTCAGTCTTAAACAGAAAAATTAACATTCATTGTACTCTATATTCCCAAACATATTTTGCATGTCATAATCAATTTCTTATTGCCATACTTAATATAGTTATAAAGGATAATAACCAAATAATTTTTAAAAAATAAATTTTCTTGCAAAAACCTGTAATTTTTGTATTATAAATGTGCTTAGGTTGTCTATTCTAATTTTCTATATGTGACATTAAAAAAATTCTACTCTTTTCATTATATTTTAAGCAAACATTAAGTGAAAATAATTAAACTTATTTTTGGATAAAAAGCATATCCACACACGCTATTTCATCCTCATGGTAGTGGTTGCTCTTACATAGTTATGAGTTTAACTCTTATTGCTGAAAGTGATTTTAACACCTAGAAATAAAAATTGGGTATTTGTAAATAGCTATTATGAGGATATTTTTGACCTAGGTACTCTTAATTGAGCTTACATTCTGAAAAATAAATATCTTATGATGTAAAACAAATTTTTGTCAAAAGCTTTCATGGTAGACTGTGTCTTATTGGAGTTCCTATACTGAACATAAAGCCTGTTACTTTTATCCCTATAACAGTAGAGTGATGAATAGCTTCAGTATTTCCTTTTTGTTTTAGAGTTGACCTTCCAGAAGGTCATGCTTTTAAACACTGAAGTATTTGCCAAGAAATGAAAGTGCATCACAAAATCTTTGTGTCTAATTTCTGTAACTGCTATTCTCTATGTCATTCACAATAGCTTTACATATTATTTTCTCACAGTCAGACAGCAGGGAATTGAGACTGAACATGGAATATTATATATAGTTACAAAATTCTTCTTCATTTGCATATAAAATTCAAGAGAAAAAAGTTTAGCCTATTCTGAAAACATTACTTAAGTGTTCTATATATTATAACAGTCCCAGGGTCTAGTAGATCTTGATGTTTTGACAGTTTATGATTTTCAAGGTCATAGAAAAGGCAGTGCAAACAATTTTTTGCCTTATTTTTATTATTTTTTGACATTTTTTTGACCGCTTTTTTATCTATTATGAATAAAGTCTCATTTTTTATCCATGTATTCCCTTGTTCAAACTCCCTTCCCCCTCCCACCCTTCCCATTCACTCTCTTCTTCCCATCTTCTTATCTCCTTCCTAGCAAGGACAGAAGGCCCCAGAACCCCAATGCCCCAATGTAGCTTAGTTCAGCATCCACTCCAGGCAAATTCACTTTTACAGTATTATTTAAACATCAATATTCTATACTCATATTTAGTTTATGTATGCTTGTTTATTAGCTTAGTTAACATTATTATTGCCAAATCACTAATTACCCAGGTGTGTGTGTCTGTGTGTGTATGCATGTGTATGTGTATTCATTTAATAACTGCTTTTTCTAATTTTTGCATGTGAATGTAAGTTACTGTAGATGGGAAGTTGACACGGATGTGAGGTTATCATTTCCGACTCTGATGGCATTCTCCAAATTTCAGTTATTGGCAGCTGATATCGTATGCTCCTCAGTCTATGGCAACTATCAAATAAAGAAGAGGGGGAGTTTTGCACTATCCTCTTTCATTTGTAAGCCCTTCTGCCCTTTCTTTAGCATTAGGCTGCTGGGGAGTGAAAACCTTAAAGGGACAAAGTGGTATTACAGTATCTGAGAAGAAACTATCACTAGAATTCACTACTTGAAAAAAATTAGATTGCTTTATATATATATATGTATATATATAAATGCATTTTATGATCAATGATAATATTCATCACTAGATATAACCCCATATTATCTAATCTTTGGTGTTCAATTTTATTTTGAATTAGGTTTATGGCATCAAAAATTTTTAATCTTCCTGTCTTTTTCATATTGTATGTAGACTCTAGGAATCCCAAACCAGATCTTGAAATTATTTCTGAAAGTAATAACACATTTTTCAATGGAATTAGAACTATCTCAGTAAATTATCAGTAATAATAAAAACAGAAACAATTACATCTTTTAAAATGCATTTTTAATTTCTTCTTTCATTTTTGGAGGATTCTATTATAGTGGCACCATTTTCCCTTTCCTCTTACTCTCTCCAAACCCTTCTTTATATACTCCTTATTTTCATTCACATTCCGTGCCTCTTTTTAGATTAGTTGTTGCCATATGTACATATGCGTATACATATGTATCCATAAATGATAATGGCTCAGTCTATAAAATGTTACTCTTATGTTTGTATTTGAGGAAGGCCATTTGATATTGGATAACCAACGTTTTGCTTTTCCCTGGGGCAAACTATTTCTCCTCTTCTCTGATTTCTTAATTCCTTAGTTTTTCATAGTACTATTAAGTTTGAGGTCTCATACACTCTTCCTTATATTTTTATTTACATGCATTAATGTTTTAGCTGGACATATGTAACCAAGCTATGTGCATTCAATGCCATGTCCCCAGAGCCCAGAAGAGATTTGTGAGATAGATGCCCTGGAACTGAAATTACAGATAGATTTGAGCTACTTCATCTATGTTGGAAAATGAACCCAGATTCTCTTTGAAAGCAACAAGTGCTCTTAAGTGCTGAGACAAATCTTGAACCCTCATATTAATTTAAAAGTTCCATTAGCATGATATATTAAATATGTTGTAATTTCAAGAGTTTTATTACCATGACATATTCAAGTAATATTGTGATTGTTTATGTTTTTCTATTTAAAGAATTTCATAGATATATTAAGTAGATATTGTGTTTACTAATTTTTTCAATTTTATTTAACTATATCAATTAATGAACTTGAAGACAACAAAATGCTTTAAAAATTATTTTGACTTTCATGCTACAGAACTCAAGGCTTTACTTTCTTTTCACTTGGAGGTTGTTTAGTGCTTAGAGAAGTTATTATGTTCTTCAGTACATTGCATCTTACTACATCAAACCAGAATTGAGAGTTCAAAATAAATTTGGTATCAATAATGATACATATGTTGCAAATTATGGATGAAATATCTCCATTAGTTTTTCAACATTCGGAAACAAAGTTACATCAACAGAAAAGATTGTACAGAGGTCAATTTATGTTGACATTAAACCATGAGTGGTATTCTCATTAGACTTAAAAATACAGCTTTGTAAATAACAAAAAAAAAAAAAAAGAAATGTCTTCAAAGAACTGTTTTAGAGTTTTTTTCAGTTGTTACAAATATGATGATGGTCTACTTGCACCAGAGGTTATTTTATCAGCAGTGGGTAATGTAAGAAATATGTTCATCATTTTAATATAGTCAGGATCTAGAATGATCTGGATGTGCATTGCTTTTTAATGTCTTTCAGCAATCATTTGTTCATTGTACATAATTTTTCTCTCTCTTTTTTACCTCTGATTTTACAAACTGTCTTGTTTTTAAGATTTATCTTGAACCTATAGCTTCAAATAAAATAATCACTTCATTGCCTATACTTTATGTGTTCCCTTGAAAACTCCTTAATTATGGCATAACTTCCTGAAATGGTATATGTGTGAGACATTTTCCATGATCTCAGGCATTTAAACATTTACTTCCAAGTTGGTGTTTCTGTTCATGGATGTTTATGTGGTAAAGTTTTGATGGAAGAAGTAGGTCACAGGAGGCAGACTTTGAGAGTAAGAAGCCTTGTCAACTTCCAATTTGTTTTCTTTGCTTTGTTCTTGCGCCTCGAGATGAGAGGTCTCAGTTTCATCCTCTGGCTTCCATTTCTGCCACTGTTGCCATGCCTGCCCAGCATGGTAGACTCCCATCTTTCTAAAATTATAAGCCAGTGTAAACTCTTTCTTCCATAAACTGATTTATGGCCATGGTGTTTTTTGTCTTGGCAATAGAAAAGGAACTAAGACACTGTAATTGAAAATGTTACTATTCCTGCAAAGTACCCCTAGATTACTCATCGTTGCATTTCTTTCCATGTGTTTATGAAGCAAACCTCAGGCAGGGTGACTCTTACATCCCCTTTGTTGTCAATAGATCCACATAGTGTATTTTTACAGGAGAAAGGAATAGGCTGGAACAGAGATGGTAATTGACCTTGCATAGTTCGTACTTTTAGAGGAACAGCTGGAATCTGGGCACCACTGAGACTGTCTATCAGGGAGACTATAGGAAATGTCTGGAGAGGAAGAGTCAGATTTCATTAATGGCTTTTCAAGGATTCAAGCGAATTTATTCTCAGAGGTATGGCAGTATGCTAAAAAGATTTTCCATCCTTCATTGCTACATATATTATAAAGTATTATTACTGCTGGATTCATTTAATCAAAACCTTAATGCAGTCCAGATTCTAGAAAAATAATTACACATTTTTTGCCTGTCAGTAAAAGACTGGCAGTCAGTGCATGGGCCGGACTCACAAAACCATATTGGATTATAATGTTTACCTCCCTTGATGCATTCCCCTTTCAGAAAAGTCATAAACTTAAAATTACAAACCTGCTCACAATAGAACTCCATCAGTCAATTATTTTATTAGGTTATTTAGTGTTTAATTATCACTGCTTAGGTTACTCTGGTAGCTATAAAACCAAATGTTGCTTTATCTCTTTTGAACATTAAGCCATAAAGCTGGGATTTCAGAGAGGCAATAGTCCTAATTATAGTATGAAATTATGCTTCATTTGTACTGCCTAGCAAGCTGTTTGTAGCTCAGCCTTAATTCAACACTTTGACTTTTGATATTGGTATGTATACTGGACAATACAAAGCTCCTTGTTCTGTTGGTGTCACATAAGCTATTTCCAAATAGACCCTGAAAGGGTTGGGAGTTTCTGAAAGGCAAGTGTCTTGTACGTGTCAGGGTTCATTTTACTCTTAGCTGTGTCAAGTAGTATTCCAAATTTCTAGGTTTGCTGTATTTTATTTCCAACCATTGTCCTCAGGCTCTTGCTACCTATGTTAGAAGACTATGGCTGCATGTTCAGAGGACTCAGCTAAAGGCAAGTGGTATCTACAACATGTCTAAAGAGATCTTTGTTGCTTAATATAACATAATTCTTCAGTGATTTCTTGGGTAAATTTTAAATTATGTACCCCAACCTCTATTCTTTCATTCACTCTATGTACTACCCTCTTTCATGCAGCACTAACCAAAACAACCCCAAAATCAGTTAAAAACAAAACAAACAAAAAATAAAACCACCTCACTCCTCCCTCTTCCCAACACACATTAGTTCATCTGAGCAGCTTTAGGTTCAGTAGTATGTCACACAGTATGCCCTTTGTTGAATCATCCTGACCTACAAAATTTGCATTGCAATGAGTCATTGGTCTGGATCTATGCCTAGGGCAAATCATCATCACAGATCTCTCACTGAAACTCCTATCAGATATCCCCCATTTTCTTCAAGACATAAGGATCCTATTATACTGATGAGCAAGTGGCAGGACCACCTATTCTAGTACCAGTGAAGGGTGAGCTTTGAGAAATTTTCTAATTCTAAAATTAAGTTCAGCAATACAGAATTGATCTTTATTTTTTGAGACACAGTTGCATTCTGTAGCTCAGGCTGGCCTCAAACTACTGGATATACTTATATCTCAGCTGCATACATTTGACATCAAAGATTTGAGTCACAGGTAGTATTGTTATTTTCTAAAAGTCATTAATTCATCATGACAGCTCTATAATCTCATTTGTGAATATAACTTAAGACACATTTTCAAGATCAGAGTTGGAGCACCATTCTTAACTTCTTTAAGACAATGCATTTAAGATGAAATAACTTCATTTTTTTAAGTGTACTAGTATTACATGCAAAGACTGCTGATGTAGTCAAATATATAGGACAAGTCAAAATCAGGCACAGCTTCCTCTACATCATTGGTTCTTTTCCTATTAAATACATTTAATATTGTGTTTTAAATGTTTAAATCCACATATTCTTCAAATTGCTGTTCAGTAGAATGAAGGAAAAAAGAGAGAGAGAGAGAGAGAGAGAGAGAGAGAGAACTTACTGGCATCCCTTTTCTGGTTTCCCCAATAGCCTTCTTACTATTTTAGTCAACTTCTTATAAAACAAATTGTGCAGCCACTTGTTCTTTACAACAATAGAAAAAATGCTGATTTTGTGCGTTGACTGTAAGTATTCCCAAGGCCTGCATTCACTTGGGATGAAGTAGAGCTGCTGCTACGCCCCTGGGTGTGGCTATGCAAACATGGACCCACCCACCCTCTTAAAGAAAGTGCTCACAGGAGATTCCTCCCTTTCCTCCTTTGCTTCTCCTGCATCTCTGCTTCCCTGCTATTAAACTCTAGTGTGGTATTCCCTGTCTTGAGATTCTATTCACGTGCAAAAAAAACAACATTGACGGTCTACAGAAATTTCTGGAGATGTTCTGTGATCATAAGTACATTTGATCATTTTAAAAGGAGCTCAGAAACTAGATAGCAAAAAAAAAAAAAAAAAAAATCCATCTGGTTCTGTAAGGTCTGTACCTCACACAGAGAGCCATTTCTCATTCTGCTCATTACTTCTGAGAGAAAAGTTTAAGTGGTTTTAATCAGTTTCAATAAGGAAAAAATATTGAAATAATGCAATTTGAAAATTATATGCGATTTTTGGGTAGTATAATTAGAATGAGCAAAAATTCAGTGACTGAAATGATTAGCAGGCCCTAAAGTTACTTACTTCATTTAAATTAGATAGTAAAATTACTTCTCAGAAATGAATTTATTTCTGCAACATTTAAGTGCAAAGATGTAATGCCAATTTTTTTGTGTGTCAATTCAGTAGAGGTCAAGCCTATACATCAGTGAATTGTCAATTAATATAATTTTTCTCCTGCACATCCAGGAGTGCAACTCTCTGTAAGAAAGGACATTGTTTGTATATTGATGTTCCTAAATTGGATACTATTTGAACAGTTTATCACACACACACACACACACACACACATATATATATATGCATGCTATGATAATAATGGCTTCTACCAAAAAATCTTAAATAATGTTTATTTGATTTTTATTGAAGGACAACTTAAGGTAAACAAGTGCTAGAAATTTAGAATTTAAAAAAAAAAAAAAGCAGTAACATGAATTACATACCTGAGAGCAATAATTAGATGCAAAAATTAAATACAGAGGAATAAGGTTTTAATGAGACTTTATTTTTTATTTAAAAATATCTGCCACTCATCCCTTGTCCCATCTACTCACTTCTTTTTCACCTTTCTGCCATCTCTCCCCATCCATTTCATAGAGGGTAAGAATTTCCAGGGTGATTCAATGCAGTGTAGTCATAGGTTTCTGACCTGTCCTAGCCCTGACATAAGGCCCCACAGACCTGCAATCCCATATCCATTTAGTCCCAAATAATCACAAAAAGTCTTGTATTAGTTACAAGCTGAATGGTCTATGGCTCAGACTTATTACTTGCTAACTCTTACACTTTAACTTAACCCATATGTGTATGTATGCTTAGCCACATGGCTTGGTCCATTTTTACCCAGTGCGGCACTATCTTCGCACTTTGTCTTTCATTGGCTTCTGTCACTCTGCTCTTAAATTTTTCAGCATTCTGGTCTTGTTGCCCTGGCTCTACTTTCTTTCTAGCTACCTGACTAATCAGCATTTTATTAAACCGAAGGAGTGACAAATATTTATGGTATACAAAAGCATAGTTCCATATCACATTATCTTCCCCCTTTTCTTTCTTTTTAAAACAAGAACCACAAATCTAATCATCTTTATATAGCTTTTTCCTTCACCATTATCTATAACAACTTCTCACAAACACTGTAAACAAAGACAAGCACCCATAATCAATTATTTGGAAATTTGTACATAGTTTTCTAGAATACTTTCTGCTACTCAAGGGTGTGGTAATCTTATGGGGATCCTGAAGAAAATTGAGAATTATGGTCAAGTTCTGACCAGAGTATTCTGTAAACCTGGGTCATCTCAGCCAGTTTCTTTAAAGCTGTTCCAGATTAAAAAAAAAAAAAAAATGAGAAGAAATTGCAACACAGTTACTCTGAAATGTTGGATCATCTGGGTTATCTATTTCCATCAGAAACTTTTCAGGGAACTTTCTTCCATCAAACCTTACTTTCTTTAACTGAGAATAAATTCACAGTCTTTCATTTTCTGTGGAAATAAAAACATAATCTTTTCTCCAATGTAACATATTTCTTGACTTCAGTGCCAGTGTACGGCATTTAATAAGAGGTTTAAGATTTATTAATGTTTCTTCCGCATAAGTGGGTGCCCTTGTACTGGGGACAGAAATGTTCAGGATTGAGATTTATCTTGTTTGATTTTTTCCAAAATAAACCTGTAATTTTTCTCTTGATCTCTTTTAATTGATTTTAGTTTGAAGACTATTTTGCTAAATGTGTGTGTATGTGTATTTATTTTCTTTGGGATTTTCCTCTGTGGTACTATAGACTGCCTGTGTACACTGTGGGTGTATCTAATATCTTTAGACTGGAGTTTTCTATCAAGTGCTTTCTGTAGGGATGGATTGAGAATAGGTATTGTTGAAATCTAGTTTTGTCATGGAATATCTTGTTTATCTATTGTGATTAAGAGTTTTACTGGGAGCAGTAGTTGGGGCTAGCATTGGTGATCATTAGTGTCTAAATAACATCTGTCCAAGATCTTTTGGCTTTTATTGTTTTATTGTAAAGTCAAGTGTTATTCCTATGGGTCCACCTTTATAAATTACTTACTTGTTTTCTTTGTGACTCTTAATATCCTTTATTCTGTAAGTTTAGTGGCTTGATTATTATGGGGGACAGACTTTTTTGGGACCTAGTCTATTTGGTGTTTTGTAAGTCTCTTGTATTTTTATAAACAATTTCTTTTTAGATTGTGAAAATTTTCTTTTATGATTTTGTTGAATATATTTTTGTGCCATTGAGCTAATTTTTTTCGCTTTCTTCGATTTCTATTATTCTTAGATTTGGTCTTTTCATGGTATCCTAGATTTCCTGGATGTTTTGTGTTATGATTTTTTTGGCTTTATTGTTTTTCTTGACAGATGTACATATTTCCACTATGAAATATTCCACACCAGAGATTATATTTTTCCTTTTCTCTATTTCCTTAAAGAATGATTTTATTTTTTCTTTGAAGGCTTCTGTCATATTCATAATGTTATTTTCAAGTTTGTTTCCTTCTGCTTTTTATACATTGCAATATTTAGGTCTTGCTGTTTTAGAATCTCTAGATTTTGCTGGTACCATATTGTCCTTTATGTTTTTAGGTATATTCTTGCTCTGGCTTTCACCTATCACTTCTTATGATTGATGTAAGATTTGTCTGTGTCTCAGGAAATTGTTCTTGTTCCAATTTGCTCTGGCTGTCTCTGTGTCTCAGAGAGTCTCATTTGGACCAATTTGTCCATGTGATCCACTTGGAGTTGACATATTCTGTGTCTCAGAGAGCTGTTTTGGTCCAATAGAAGCTGGCTTCTTCTGTATCTCTGTGAGCCTCTCTTGTTCCAATAGGGGCTGGCTGATTCTGCGTCTCGGAGATCTGCTCTTGGTTCAATAGGAGATTTTGATCCAATAAAAATTTATGATCTAATCTGAGGTGGCAAAATTCATTTTAGGGAGACTCTCTTGATCTAATAAAAGCTCTCTATTCAATGGGGCTTTGCAAAACCTCTGTCTCATGGAGCTGCTGAGGTTGCAGAATGATGGGAGGATTTAAAGTATGAGGGTTAGGATCAGTTTGTAGATGGAAGTCCAGCAGTCTGGGATTTTGATGGGAGAATACTAGCTAAGTATAATCATTCCTGCATGTCTGAGATTGGGGCAGCAATCTTAATGAGATTTTAAATAATGAGTTAGTAGACATGCTAAGGAGTGTCACAGGGGATGAATTTTATCCAGAAAAATAAAGGAAATGTAAACATCAATATGACCTAAAACTTTCTGTAAAACCAGAAATCTCTTTTACAAAAATTAACTGTGTTTAGCTTACTTACTAAACTGTCTTTGAACTATCAGCCCACAATTAATTACCTAGAGATTTATTATTAACTATAAAATATTAGCCTTAGCTTGTGCTAAACTAGCTCTTATATCTTAATTAAAAAATTTTAAAATCTATTCTCTGACACATGGCTTGATTATCTTTTCTTGATTAAGCCCATTTAAAATTCTAATAATCTGCTGGCAAAATCTGTGCACCTAGATTTCTTCTCTTTTTACTCTTTCTCCCCAAATATTACTTCTATTCATACTGCCTAGCAATTGTCTGTCTAGCATTTTATTACAGCAATCACAGCAACACATTTTCACACATTATACAAATATTCTATATCATTTTTGCATTTTTGTTCAAATTGAAAATAAGGGTTTTAATTCTACCATAGTAAAACAATATACAAAAAGAACAACTATCAAGTAAGAATTAAATTTACTATGTCTAGTTCATTTGTATTTGCATATTTGGAATAAATTGTTATCCATTTGGATTAATCTATAAAATTTTATACCTAAACTATTTTATTATTATACTATAAATATTTTCATATGGAAAAACCTCTTCTTAGATAAACAAGGTAAAATTTTATATTTCTTAACTTATAAATTTTACATCCTTTTTGTAAGTTTTGTTTAATAATTTGGTAACAAGAAAAAGTTTAATATTACTACTAGAGTCTCCTCAATTGCATCAGAGATCTGAGAAGTATATAATATTACCTGAGTACTGGAAGGACAAGCAAGGACCTTCCAAACCTATAGAAATCACAAAAATATCTGACTTTCCAGTTGTCAAGGAAGGGGAGTTTTTTGCCCAAATTGCTAGCTTTGCCAAAATAAAAGCAGGTGTCATATAGAGGCTCTTCAATGCCCGTTATTTATTTTTCAATTATATTGGTGCTGTCAGGAACAAGTGTGCTTCACTGTCACTAAAAGCCTTATATTTTCCAAACACATTAATGACATATTCTGTAGGTCTCTGAAGTGTTGGAAGACCATCTATGTTTTTAAAATTATATCTATTTTTGACCTTGAAATCATACCTAACCTGTTTATAAGTTTGTTTTAGATGATTAATTACTTGCCTGACTTTCTTATTCTAAATAGATTTCAAAAATTTAACCATATGTTACATTTGTAAATGAGCTACATGAGTTACTTGAACATGAATAAAAAATATATTCAGAATAATAGAAATAATCTTAAATTTCTATCGTACAAATTTTTATACAATGTAAAATATTTAAAACTAGTGCTTGCTTTTTTGTTTAAGTGTGGATTTATTCGTCTACCATTTTCTTATTATTTCTATGTTACATTTTCCTTTTTATATTAAAAAATAGATTGCCAAATCATTGCTTTGCTTAGCTTTCTCCCTGTCCAAGAACAACCATCCGAACCCCCAAAATGAAAATAAGCAATGCATTGAATGACCAAAATCCACCATTCCACCTCTTGTGAAGGGAATGTTATGTTTTCTAGACTTTTTGTTTTCTGGGTATGTTGACATCTCTAGGGGACCATGAGATAATATTTAAATCCTGTGAGAGATAGCTGTATCATTTGTTGATCAGTCTCTGTGTAAAAAAAAAAAAAAAAGGCTTACGTGTGAGGGTTGGACCATCTCTTCTAGCAGCTTTGAAAATGGTCTGAATACAGAATTTTGAGGAAACTGCAACAAAGGCATTTTGAGGCTGGATCACCAGGGCTAATTATCTTCATTGTTGTTTGCTCCCTTTTTTCTGAAAATGCAAACATTCAAAAGTAACATATATATCTGTATTATCACAATATGAAATGAGCAGTGTGCACAAATCAAAATTATTTTTTGTTTTATGTTTGACCAGGTACATGGCAACAATTAACTTTTTAAGTCTATTTGGACTAGAATAACAAACTTCTTTCCATGCTATATGAAAGAACAGTATGTAATAATAAGTCATGAGGACTCTATAACTATCAAGATTTCTCATGTTGCATCCAGTCTCATAGCTGTTTCCATGTTGAGAAATCAGCATATACATTGCCTGTCTTGTAGTTTTTTTTTTTTATTTTTATTTGTCTCTAGTCAAGAATTTTAGAAGGTGTCCTCCAATCAAATCCAATCCTTATTAATTTTGAAAGAATCCATAGCTTTCTTGCTTTTTGTGAAAACCAAAACATAATTTGTCTACAAATGCAATATATTTTCTGATTTCCATAGGTTGGTTTAAATTTGCAATTTCCATAATTCAATTTCTCTCAGCAGCTATTGTTTTTTGTGCATTAGTATCTAAAAATTTCAAAGTCAACAAAGTATTTTATAGGATCCAAATACTCTGTGTATTATAAAAGAAAAAAGTAGCTTTTTTTCTTTTATATTACTTTACTATTTAAAGACTTTATTATTTTTAAAACTATCTTATGATTGTCAATTCCCACATTTTTCTTTATGACCTAAGCACATTTTTAAACATACTGTATCTCTATAGAGGTTTTCTCCATCTAGACCTGACTTTTTGCATGTCTACTGTGTTTTCTGACCCTTTGAGCCAAATCTCAAACTGCTAATCAGCCCAGCAGCTAGACCCTTCACTATGAGACTTGGCTTAGCATATGGCCTAGTGACTGGCTCCTCCCTCTTTGAATCAGTGAGAGCAGAGCCTCAGGCATGTGAAACTTTGCCTGAAGCCAGTTTTTCTGCCCCATCTCTTGGATGTTTCTGGGTCCCAACTGCTGCAATAGGCATTTTTACTTAGCTTCTTGTCACTGAGTAGCCTTACCACATGCTGCACGTACATCCCCTATTTAAGTGCTGGAAACATTTTTTTTCCTCATGCCCTATGTGGATTTGCATGGCATTCATTGTACAATAAATGTAGCAAGCTTTCATGTTGGACTATCTTTCAACTGTCAACCTACAAAAAATAACCTGAAGACATTACTTAATTATAAAAGTTTAGCTTTAGCTGCGAATTTTTTTCCAACTACATCTTATAACTTAATTCATATAATTTTTATGTATCTTTAGCATCTTAATTCACTTAGCTCTTCTTTAGTAAACCAAGTTTAAATAGCTCTGAGTCTTCTGGTGAAATCTATGTGTCTAAATTTCTCCTCCTGTTTCTCGTTGGAAATCTCACCTCTTCTGCCTAGCTACAGGCTATTCCACTTTGTATTGCACCTATCATAGCAACACATTGTCACACAGTGTACAAATATTCCACAAAAGAAGAGAAAAAATTGGAAGTACAAGGGAAAATTTATAGAAATTTTCTGAAGGAAAAATTAAAAGGCTAGAATTAACACAGTAACCAGAACCCAAGACCTTTGCGTTATCAACTTGTACTGAGATCTGCCAAAATGATATCATCTTGTGTTGCTGAGAAGAAAACAAAGACAATTCTATTCTCTTGTGAGTCATGTAAAAGCAGACTCTCTAAGGTGAATATGTAATATTTTAGGGTCCCAGGTGAGAATAGACTATAGTATAAGTAATGAAGAGGTTATGGAAAAGTCTATATGAGGCTGAAGCTACCATCTAGTGTCAGTACAAGGTCATATCAGCACATATGTGAGATAGCAACAATGCTCTTATGATGTTACTACACTGAGTAATAAAACTGAAAATTTCAAATAGAGTCATGGATTATTGACAAACAATTATGAAGTGTATACAACATCATGTGTATTGTCTTTTTGTTTTTTTTTAATTGAAAAACACTTTTTCCATATATTCTGATCATGTTTTCTCCTTCACAACACCTCCCAGATCAATCCCACCTTCCAAAGCTATTCCATTTTGTTTTTTTCTCTTCAGCAAACAAACAGGTAATAAATAAATTTATAGATACATAAATTAGAAATTATCAAAACAAATGACCAATATGACAAAAAATGTCCAAAGAAAGAAATGTAGGACTAAAAGTCTATAAAACATTCTTTGAATTCATTATGTATTTTCCATCTGTTTCTGGGCTTGGGGCCTACCTTTCACTGTGGTTAAATGTACTTAGGGATATTACATTAGAAAAAAAATATTTGGAAGAAGGTGTAAAGTTTAGTTAAGTTGTCCAATTCATTCTGTTAGAACTGGAATACAGTTTGACTTGAACCTGTGTGGGCCCTGTTTATAATGTTCAAGTACCTATGAGTTGAGGTATGTATTAGTCCTTCTGTGTCTGAAAATACTAATTTCTTGGAGCTAAACATCTTTGTGACTATTACCATTGTCCCATCTTATTTTCTGTATATCTGTCTTAGCACTGAGAAGAAGAATTTGATAAGATCATCCTACTTAGCACTGATTATTCTACAATTTATCACTCTTCACACATCATTTAGTTATTAGTCCCTTTGTTGGTTACTATCAAGTGCAAGAGAAAATTCTGATGATGGCTGAGTAAGGTGTTTTATGAGTATACCAGATTTCGGTTAGCAGTCATTTTGCTGCTATGTTTCTTTAACTGAGCAATAATATTTAGTTTCCAATAGGCTCATTGCCTCTCTATTCTCATATTCTTGAATACGTAGGTCATACAGTGAGTGACATCTATGGTTTTTATCTTATATAGTACCTTATATCCAATTAGGGTCATTGCCTATTACCACAATATTTGTGCCAGCACTGTACCAGCATATTTTGCAGATATGTTACCATTGCATATTGTAGGGTTTATAGATGTGTTGATGGTCACCTTTCTCCTTTGTTAGTATGCAAAATACCTTCCAGTACCATGAGCACTCATCAGTAGGTGGGAAGGATCATAGTTTGGAACAAGATCAACATCTCCATGTTCAATGGTACACATAACTGCTGTTTTCAACAAAAGGGTGTCACAATCAGTTAATGGAGATGCTTATGGTTTTACACAGGACCCCTTTGGCCACTGACCCTTCTAGATAAAACTAATTTCTGATACTCAAGTTTTCACATATGGGGTCACTGTATCCTTCTTTGGTGACTCTACTGAGATTTCATTAATATATGTATATATTATATATAGCTTCTACATTAGTAAATTTTCATAGAACCCCTAAAATGTCACTTAGTATCAATTGCCCCCACCATATTTTCTTCTTTACTACTGTCTTCCATCTCCTCTCCATTTAAACATTCAATTTTTTTCTTCTCCATTGCTTCATTATTCTATATTATATTTCCCATAAAATATTCTTTTACTTATGTGCAGAAAATATTCATAGTTAAAATGATTATTGGAAGGTATTTGATATTTTCTATGGTTTTGATGAATGAGAGTGTGTTTGGCTGAATTGTTCATTTGTATTTTTCTCTTACTATCTAGATTATTTATTATTATTTCTCAGATCTTCATTGTATATTATCTTAGAGTTTTTATTGCTGTGAAAAGACACTATGACCATGGAAACTCATATAAATTAAAACATTTAATTGGGGTTATTCCTTAAAGTTCAGAGTTTAAGTCCATTATTATTAAGATAGTGAGCATGGCAGAGTGTAGTCAGACAGGGTGCTAGAGAAGTGGCAGAGATTTCTATATCTTTCTGGAAATAGGAAGTAACTGAAACACTGAGCAATATTTTGAACATAGAAAACCTCAAAGCCCACCCCTCTCCCTGTGTCTAACTTCTTTTAACAAAACCATACCATACCCACTTTAAAAAAGACATACCTCCTTATAAGGACACTTTCTATGATCTTTTGAGGGCAAATTACATTCAAACTATGACATCTATCAATATATTCTCATATTTATCTCTCTCCCTCTCCTTCTCCTTTTCCTTCTCCCTTTCCCTCTCTCTCTCTGTGTGTGTTTTGGGTATGTATGTGTTTGTGTGTGTGTTTGTGTGCATTTGTGTGTATCTGATGTTTAAAAAACAGCTGTGGCCTTGTGACACTTATATAGACAGAAACAAATATGTTTATGTATATTATTTTCTATAGAAATAAATTAATGTTGACATCAAATGTGAGTTTAAAGTGAGTTCGACCAGCTACTATCCTCAAGACTCTATTTTTCTTTCTTTAAAGAATATACAAGTTCACTTTAGTATTGGTAGGATATTATCATAAGAAGATATTTATAAAATAGAATATTTTGTCTCATTTTATTTGTTTTTATGTTTTACTGGTATAAACATTTTTATAGTAGTAAAATTTTTTACTGTAAAAATTTAAGAATTAAAAGTTTCAGTTTTAATTTCCTCTTTTCTCTGTTATTTATAGATTGTCTACCTCTTAGTGAAATCTCAGATATTTGTACATTTACCGTAAAGACAAGTTATAAACAGAAAAGCACAATTGACAGTGAGTGTATTATTCATTGACTCTGTGACCTGAAAATTCCATCCTCAGCACTTAGATCTTAAAAACCTGCCAGAAAACTACAAGGTCATTCTCAGATGATGAAAATAAAAGCACAGAATCTCCAGATATCTGCATTGTCTTATGTTTACCTAACTTCACTAAAGAATGCTAAGAAATTAGAAAGTAAGGCCCTCAAGGCTTTCTCTTTCTGCTATTTAATGAATTCCTATTTATTTCTTTTTATCTAGGATATTGCATAAAACACACAAATGGAAAAATGACTTCCTATTTTAGTTTTTAATTAAGTGCATAGGAACGTTGCCTGAATGTACATGGTGCCAACTGAGATTTGAAGAAGGCGTCTGTTATCCTCAAACCAGAGTTTCAGATATTTGTCAGTTACCATGTGGTGCTAGAATTAAATTTGGGTTCTCAGGCAGAACAGTATTGCTATTAAATTCTGAGTCTCTCTCCAGACTCTGTTTTATTTTATTTTATAATTTTTTCACCATATCTTCTTTGGGATTCCCTGAGCTCTTGGGAGAAGGAATGTGATGGAGGCTTCCAATTTAGACTCAGAGACTTGCATAATGTTTATGTCTTGGTCTCTGATACTGTTCATAACTACTGCTGCTAGAAGTCTCCTTGCTGTTGACTAGATGAGGAACTGAATTATATGGAGAACAGATTATCATTAGCAATTATTTCATGGAATTTTTAAGCTTTATGAAATCCTTTTATGAAATGCTTACTCTGTTGTTTGCAAAATAGAAGTTAAGAATTGAAATATGTAATTTGTGATTCTTTTTATTTGATGAGTATATAGTGTACTTTCTTATTTTTTTCAGGTTAATTTTGATTTTAAGTCTATTTTGTTAGATATAAAATAGCTACATGTATGCAAGTTCATTTTCTTCATTTTCTTGGAATATATTTTCTATCTCTTTACTCTCAGGTAATATTCACATTTGATGTTGAAGTATATTTCCTGGATGCAGCAAAAGAATTGTTCCTACCACAGGTTTATTAGTTTATTAAGATCATGGATATTGAGACATGTCAATGACAAATGATTATATATTTGTAATATTTTGTTGTTTGTTGATGGAATATGTGATGCTGATGGTAATGTCCTGTGGGGGGGCACTGTGGATAGCTTACATGGTTTTCATGCAGGTTGGGCCTGTGGCTGTGCAGAGGATATTTTTTTTTTTTTTTTGATTTGTGGATTGATTCATTGATGAATCAGGAGAGAGAGGAGAAGAGAAGATCCTCTGTATGATCCACAGGAGACATGAACAATGAGGGAGAGCACCTGGAGTTGCTGTTCTGTTGCAGTGCTATAAAGGGGACAGGAAAATTAGAGAATCTGTATTTTTTATATTTATATTCAATATCCTTTTTAAACAAATCCCATTTTCTAGTTATGCTGTTTTATATTCTTAAATAATTGGGTTACTTTGCTTTTAAAATTATAGATACCTCAATTAAAATAAAACAAAACAAACAAACAAACAAAACCCAAGAAGGTAGATTTTTTTTTTTGGAGCCATTAAAAATGGTGCTAAAACATTCACACACCAAAAGCATTAGCTCAACTGTGTTCATAGCAGCATTATTCGAAATAGCAAGAACCTGGAAACAACCTAGATGCCCCTCAACTGAGGAATGGATAAACAAGCTGTAGTACATCTACACAATGGAGTTCTACTCAGCAGTAAGAAAAATATGATACTCTAAAATTTTTAGGCAAATGGATGGATATGGAGAATATCCTCCTGAGCGAGGTGTCACAATCCGAGAAAGAGAAGCAGGGACTGTACTCACCCATTAGTGGACTTTAAAATATATATATAAAGAGACAGAGATGTCATTGTACACAAGAACTCAAGGCTGAAAGATAGTTAAATGACACAATGCTTCACTTCTGCATTGATGGCCTCTGGCAGAGGGATGGGTAAGGAAAGACTTGTTTTCTCTAAGGGCCAGGCCACGGGGAGTTTAATTATGCTCCAGTAAGTAAATGAACAGCATGAATGGATGTTTTTGTAACTGGGAAGATCGTAAGAGAGGGCATGATACAGAGAGGTCTGATATGTGAGTTTGATGGAGTCAATGATGTAAAAACATCAATAATAAATATATATATATATAAATTAAAAAAAAGAAATACTGTGATTAATATCAGTGTTTCACTGGCTTTGTAACTTTTATAGGCTTTGTTTTTTTTTTAGTTTTATGGAATTATATGATATATTTATCTTATTTTTTTAAGTTCCAGTAGAATTCTGTAGTAAAACCATATTTTCTTGTCTTTGTTTTTGTTACTGCTGTTTTTTTCTTTTTAGTGTGGAGTATTTTATTATTATTTCAAGTATTTCAAGGTTACAAAGTATACATTTGTTAAAATCATTCATTGAATTTAGGTTTAATTTTGCTATCTCAAATCTTACCAGTTATTTTTTCTGAATCATCCATTTATCGAAACAAATTTACTACGTAAAGAAAATGGTGCTAAAAAATAGCACAAAATTAGGCAACCAAACTCCACCTTTCTATATCAATAAAATTTAACAAAAGAGAGAATAGATATATATCATTATTTTAGGAATATGTAAAGGAAATATATTCTCTTTTTTAATTCATTGAGTCTTTCTATATTTTTATTTTTTCCTTTTCTATGAATAAAGTCTCATTTTTTAATCCATGTATCTCCTTGTTCAAAATCCCTTCCCCCTCCCGCCATTCCCAGACACTCTATCTTCTCCGCATCACCTTATCTCTTCTACAGCAAGGGCAAAGGTTTCAAAGTTTCAAAGTTGCTTAGTTAAGCATCCACTCCAGGCAGATCCATGATCCTCACCCCAACATCAAGATTGGGTCAGGTGTACCTCTAGGGAAAATGGACTCCATGGTGCCAATCCAAGGTGAATCAGATCCCAACCTGTTCAGTGGTTGTGGTTTGCAGCTTGTACATGCTTTGCTTTTTGTTTAAAGTCCATTAATGAGTCAGTAAATCCTCTGTTTATATTTCTGGGTTTGTAATACCTAGCTCAGTGATGATTGCACTGAACAGCACTCTCTGTTATATATAAATGATAAATCACTGGGTATTAATCTAACACTCTGTCCATTTAGTAGAATAATAGCAATAAATCTTTCCTTGTATAAAACATTTAATTTTCATAATTTCTTTTTAAATCATAAGTTTGATAAAACTAAAATTTAATGTTTTTGGTAATAAGTAAAATTTCCTTAATATTTTCTATTTCAATATGAGTTAAGAAAACTATTAAGTTATAAATGAGTCAGAATTGAAATCCTGGCTATTATAACTGAGAAGCAAGTATCAATTGTGTAGGATTATGTTGTTACATTGTAAATAATTGTCCTGCTTATAGGGTTAATAAAATGCTGATTGGCCAAAGAAAGACAGGAAGTGTAAGCAGAGCTACCAGACTATGAACACTCTAGGAAAAGAAAGAGCAGAGCAGAGATGCCAGAGAGACACCACAATGTGATATTAGCAGACACAGAAGACAGAAGTTTAAATACTGCTCTGAAGAAAGATAATAAGCCACATGGCTAAACAATATTGGAATCATGAGTTAGTTTAAGATAAAAAAAAATTAGCAAGTTATATGACAGTGCCCTAGTCAATCAGCATAAAATTAATATAAGAGTCTGTGTGTTTCTGTGGAGCTATGTTTCCACAGTCAGAACCTCAGAGCTAGGCCTAAAATCCAGGCCAGGAACTTATTACAACAATCAGTTATTAATGGTAGTCTACTGAAGTCTTCTGGTAGAAGTTAATCAATTTTTCTCAGTGATCTCACTGAGGTGCAATCAATCCAATAATTCAATTTGAATGATAAAATATTAATACAAAAATAATAGAATAACTTAATGAAAATGATCTCTTCTTTTGCTTTCTATGTGAACCAGTAGTCAAGAGTTCCTATCAAGTTCATACTCACTGAATTTATTCTATATTCATATGATAGCTATAATTACTTTTGTAAAATAAACTATAGTTCTAAAACTGACCAGCATGAATCCATGTAAAGAACTTTGCTTTTATTATTCATCCCCTAAGGCTATTGATATTTTTCCAAATCTTGCTGCAGTACCCTGTTTATTTTCCACCATCTCTTCTTAACTGATCAACTTGATTTGACCTTTTCTTTGCTTTGTAATTTTATTTCTGTACAGTTTCTTAGAACAAGTATATTCATGACTATAAATCTTTCCTTGAATGTAGTTTCTGAAATAACTATGATTTTTTTTTAGAGCACATTTTCTTATTTATCACAGTTTAATTTTGGGATACTTCTAAATGTTTATGTTGATGATATGGTTTTAATATTATCTTTTTGGTTTTATTCATGGAAAATATATAATCATATAATAACTAAGCTTTTATTATTTTATTTTTAATGTGTGTACATAAGATTTTGAAAGTTGTGGAAATTTATATAATTACAATATTAGATGTTTTATTAGAAATTGCTACAATATATGTTTTTATTTTTCAGAAATGTTGTACCCTTTGAGATACCACCTAACACCTGTTAGAGTGGCTAAGATAAAAGGCACAGATGACAGCCAATGCTGGAGAGGATGCGGTGCAAAGGGAACACTCCTCCATTGTTGGTGGGAGTGTAAGCTTGTTCAGCCACTTTGGAATACAATATGGAGGTTTCTCAGAAAATTGAGAATCAATCTCCCCAAGGACCCAGCAATACC